>BMAW01003643.1:61712-136815 GCA_019974015.1 Nephila pilipes
ATTTCATTCAAATTATTCATTTAGTTTCAAATTTCATTCAAATTATTTATTTAGTTTCAAATTTCATTCAATTCTTATTCATTTATTTGACATAGTTCTATAAATGTTTTCTTTTGTTGATTTTGGATTTTAATTGTTCTCTTATCTTTATGTGTTTTTAATAATAATTTCACTGCTTTATCTTATACATACATACATATAGATATACAGTTAGAGAGAGAGACAGACAGACTTATATATATATATATATATATAGATATAGATATAGATATATAATTACATAATTTTTTTTAATTTATTGTGTAATTTTAATTTATTAAGTAATTACAAATGTTTGAGACTTTATTTCACTAAAGATATATTTTTTGTTCCCATTTACCTATTAATCAAAAGACGGTAGAAAACGCTTATGCACAGAATTTAGATTTTCGAATACATTTTATATTAATACCACAAAAATGCAACAACAACAGATGCAAAAACATTACGAATAAAGAAAAAAAATGCAGTAGCATCTTTCTCACGCAAAGCCTCTCTTCCTTTGTTTAAATAATCCAAGAATTTTAAGTAGGATACCAGGAGAATGGAATAGATCACACGTGGAGCAGGCGAGCTTTGTTATGGAGTTAGGAAAACGCATTCCATTACCAAACCAAATGAAAGTATTTGAGAAATTAAGGAAATACTTCTTCAAGAATTCTTTTATATTCTTTTCTGAACAAATATTTTTGACTATTGATTGCATTTAAAGGCATCGTTACAGAAAATAAAACTAGAAAATCACAAGATGTTTAGGGAAATACTTTAGAAACACAACAAATAGCATTTTACAAATTTTAAAAATATTTTGGGCAAGAGAGAAAATGACAATACAGAATAACAAATTTGTTATTAAAATGAACACATTAGGGACATTTTTATTATATTTATAAATTCTGTATGGCATTAAATATCAAGCACACATTTGCCTTTTGTCAGTTTTCTATCAAATTGAATGATTTAAGTGTTATGATATTGATTTAAAATTCCTACATAAAATATTTTATTTTTTGGACTCTGATCTCGATTTTTAAAATTAAAATTATTCTGTAAGCATTTTATAAATATATATTATATTCCTCATTTAAAAATAATTCTTATATGAATTAATTAAAATTAATTTTTGCATTAATCAATCGAATATAATTCTAACAGCTTTTTAAAAGTAAACAAAGTAACCCTTATTTAAAAATAAGTAATAATATATCTGTTTAAAAATAAATTTGTCATATTTATTGTCTATAATAAATTAAGATTATCAGTGTAAGAGACTTCACATATTCTTCACATTTTCTTAATTGTACACTAAAATTAATAAAAAGAATTCCTCATAAAAGTATGAAGATTAAGATAATAGCTAACATTTTTAGAAAAATAAAAAAGGAATGAAAAAATAAAGAAATAATTATAGTTCCTTTATTTAAATAACGATATAAATAGAGAAAACTCTGAATAATGAGTTCATTGTTTAATTAATTTAGGTTATATATATATATATATATATATATATATATACGTGTGTGCGTGTGAGTAGAATCAAACAGCACACACATTTATAAAACATATGAACAATTGTCAGCGTAGATGAAGAATATTTATCACTACATGTAATTATGACTAAAAAAAATTTACAAACCATTTGAATTCTCCAGGATTTAGTTTATAAGTTAACAATCTTGCATGTTCAAGTTATTATTAAAACAGCATAACCCAAAATAATTTTCTTACTTTTTTTATTTTACCTCCTACAATTTTGTCTATATTTAGAATATTTTTTCTTATATTTTAAAATATTTTATTCAACCACTGTTATGGGTTTTATTCGTTAGTCGTTCTATTAAACTGTAGGAACTGGTAAATTAGTAAGGTCCAGTGTTCGAGTACTGATTCCGCCAAAAACTAATGTACAAAATAATGATGAAATTTTATACTAAATCAGATTAGATATCAAACTTCTTCTAATTTTCTCTTTGACTAACGTGGCTTGAAAGCCTAAAGTTCATTACCTATATCTTGATGTGGGATGCCGATACAAATATATCAATCTTACAGATTAATTTTAAAGGAGCTAAAACGCTTAACAATTTTGCATAATTTATTTCAATGAAAACAAAGAAAATAAGATTTCGATTTGAGTTTTTCAAACGTCTAATTATGTGTAAGTTTATTGTACAAAATACATTTATTTACTCCCCTCCTCCTGTGTTTAATATCGTTCGTCCCTTTTATTACTTATTTCCTATTCACAACAGGAACTCACTTTCCTTCACTAAGGACTTTTCCTTTGTTTATCTATTTTGAATTTTTTTACCTTAAATTATTCTTTTTCATGGTCTAGGTCTAAAAATTCGTATGAAGTAATATTTAATATTATTTGATAGATCTTTGCAACAATGATTAAGTTTTACAGAAGGTGAAGAAATTATTTCTTATTACGTTGGTGGAAATCTCTGTTTCCTGAATGTATAATGCCTTAACTAGTCACAAATTATATATTAAAACATATAGGATTAATATTAATTATCGTGAAAGGTTAGAGGGAAGCGAAAAATAGAAAGTATACTTAGCGTCATTCTATTTCAAAAGTTGACTATTTAATTTCCCAAGATTTATCATGATTTTTAAGATTTTCATTTGACTGAGGATTAAAAAGATTAAATGATAACTTTCATTCTCGTTCACCAGGAAGTATTTTTGATATTTTTGGCTCATATCAAACAAAGCCTATTAAACATTATATAAATGCAAAAAATTATATATATATATATATATATATATATATATATATATATATATATATATATATATATATATATATATATATATATATATATATATATATATATATATATATATATATATATATATATATATATATATATATATAAGAGAAATACCACTGACTGACTCATCACGAGATCCCTAAGAATATACAACCGATTGACTTGAAATTTAGCATAGTTACTCATTTTGTGATGTAGACGCTCATTAAGAACGGATTTTACGGAAGTCTTATCCAAAATGTAATTTTCATCCGTTGATCTACTCTTATCCATTGGTTATGTGATTTTTCGTGACTTTATCGCCAAAAATGATATGACCCACGCCAAACGGAATATATTTTTTTTATATGTTTACTGTGTATTGTCACCAATTAAGTTTACTTGGTGAGATTTGCGCGTGCGAAATGGAAAAATACCAAATAATTTTATATTGAAGAGATGGAGGATTGGAAAGATTTCGGCGAAGAGGCTCTTCATGCAAAATTTTGTACATGTCGAAAATAGGAAACGTACATATTTAGTGATAGAAATAAATCAGTTTGGAATCCCACGGTGGTGAAAGTGTAGTTTAGCTCCAAAACTGAGCGGGATTTTGAAAAATACTAAAATGGCAACTTCTTACGGAGTAGCGCACACGCAAGATAATCTTCGCTAACTGGAGGACCTCGCTGCATGCATGAACGAACTCAAGAGGCTATGACATACGTAAGACATTTTGGCCGTCCCGACTTGCACAACTTTTTTTTCAAGGATTGCAATCACTTGAAATCCTAAATGGTCAGAAATCAAAGATGTCTTGAGGAAAGGATTTAAATCTTATCATAGACACGATGCCATTGCGAGGGTATTTCATTTGAAAACTAAGCACATGATGAATGTTCTGACAAAAGGTTGCATCTTTGGCAATACTATGGGTAACATGTATACGGTGGAATGAATTTTATCCATATTATATATATATGGGGTGACTTTTTACTGTATTTTTTTTATTTTTCTCATATATTTGAAAGTCGTGGATAGCCATTATTACAGACAATCAATTTCTTAAAATTTTAAATTTAGATTATCATTAGCGTTTTAAAAATTGAACATTTTCTTGATATTTTACGTATAGGTTCCAAAATATTATATTATCGTATTATATATATACATGCATACAAGCATACACACACACACACACACACACACACACACATATATATATATACACTATAGGTCCAACAAATTTAATGTGCGTCTTCCCCACTATACGATGGGTCTTTAGAGAAATTATTATTAATTAGTCTTATGCCTGAAGTATAAATGATGCAACATGGTTTTAAATATTATATTAAAACTTAATCAATGGACTGCAAAAAGGTTATATTAGAGGAAAGGTAATGGCCGGATCCGTTTTTGAGGTTTTGAGTTTGACTCCTGATTCCATCGAAGACCATCATTCAGATTAATGGGGCTTGTAGGACGATGAATTGAACTGGTTCTGAAAGACCTTACAGAAGTTTTATGAAAGTAAAATGAACTAAATACCAGCTTTAAATATCATTCTCACAATATGAAAGAGAAACAAAATTGAAAGGTCAGACTCAGAAACGATAGATATTGATATCTTGTCTTTTTAATTCAAATGAAGCAATCGTTATAAACATTTTTCTTCGGTAATTTGAATATTTTGTATTAATTTTGTCCAAACAATTCTAAATAATGTTAATGAAAAATTTTATTAGTAGTTTCTAATGTTTATGGAAATATTTGCAACAGATCAATGATTTTAATAGCAGGAAGTTCCAAAAGCAGGAAGTTCCAAAAGTCGTAAAATGTTTCCATCCACAAGGTTAAAAATAAGTTTTAGGATTATTTTGATTATTGTGATACATAATTTTGATGATAAAAGTAAGCAGGTAGTATTATTAATTGTTATTTTTATCTCTTTTTTGAAGAAAAAAAAATAATAGCTCGTGCATTACATACGAACACTCTAAGCATTTCACAGTCAAAATAAAAATTAGACAATAAACAATTTTATTTTGATCTATTAATTAATTTTTAGTCAAAAATAAAGATTTTAAAGCAGGACCAAATTCACCCTACAAAATAATATTTAAAACATATCCAAAATTTGATGAAAAACGGGCATGAAAAGCCAATAATCTAATTGTAAATATACTTATAGAAAAACATATTAATAAATATATTTAAGGTATCCCCCACATCCCGTATTTTTGATAAGTAGGTGATAATTTTTTTCATTCAATGTTCTCATTGTGGTCTCTCTTCATTTACATTTTGGCGAAAAGGTGTGCATTCTGGTTGAAACCAGCCAACAGAACGCAAATTAGTTTGCACTCGAATGAATGATGATGCTCTCAGTGTTTGCGCTATTGTCCCGTCCGGTTTATGACGTCACGCGGATCCGTGGTATTACAAGATTAACAATGCGAGAATGGGGTGCAAATTAATCAATAATGATTTTGTCAAGCATAGATATGGAGTCAGAGAGTGGGTAGTGATTAGTTCGGAGAAATCATTAACGAGTAATATTAGCTTTAGAATGTACGACTTAAGTTCGCCAGAACGCGCAGGGAGTAAGTGGAAGGAAAAACCTATATATACTCAGATACCTAAAGGGGTCCGTATGAAACCCTTCTACAGGAATATCGTAATAAACAGGGCTTACGTAGGTTAATGGAAATTAGCAAACATTTTGGAAAGGGTATATTTAAAACATACAATGCATAACTAAGCACCAGTTGTTTGAATAATTTTCTAATTCTTCATGTGCTTTCAAATCATTAAGATATTAATGATTATGGTACTTTTATGAATGCTTTGAATTAAATGATTTTGACTTTTGCATTGTAATTTGTACAGTTTATGGTTATAGTTACTTTTATTTGTAGATAGTAAATCTGAACTTTTTTGCATTATTTCTCTTTTAAATTGAATTAAATTTTTATATCTTTTATTACATATTTATTCTCAAGTAACATTTCTAATTTGTGTATTGCATTTCTTACCTTTAAAGTTTAGATAAATTATTTTAGTTGTAGAGGGTTGTACAGAGTACTTAGAGTTATTATTTATTAGAGTTGAATGGAGTACATTTTTTTTGTTCTAGAGAGTTCTTTTTGTATCGTATTGCAAAATGAAACGTTTAATTAATCAATTATATTTTTAATTTGTTAATTTTTGTGACCTATGTAGCATCTGTATTTATCAGAGTAGTTTAAACAATATATTCTTTTATTTTCAATAGTTATATTGCATTTTGGGCACATTGCTTTCCATAATGTTGTCGGATAAACTTTTTCTTATATCAACATGGACTTTAGATTTGGATTTAATTAACTCTTGGAACAACACAAATGTTAATGGAAACGAATCAATTTTTTTTATCTTTAAATTATGCTGATAAATATTTTTTGTATTGTATAAAATAATTAAAAATAGATTAAAAATAAGAAATATAAAATAGAATAATTTAAAAAATCATGTAAATATTTTAATTATAAAAATGTATGTAATTTTTATTTATTGATTTTACAGGAAAAAATGGGTTATGCTGGTATTATCTAGAGGTTTTTGTGTGAGTGTATGTTGTGTGTGATATTATTTACTATTTCTGGATTTTATAATTTCTATTCCATTTTACTGAAGACTAACATAACTTTAAAAATATTTTGTATTAATTAGCATTTTCAGGATGATTGTGAAATAAATTATTTTCCCGTAACTTCTAAATTTTATAAGAAATTTTCAGAATGCAACAAAAAAAAGTTCGAAATCCCATAAGTTTTAAAACTGATTTTTGTGCAACTTTACCACTGAAAAATATTTGAAAACTTAGGATTTTAAAAACTTTTCTATTTTTCAAATTTATTTATTTCCTATTTTTCAAATTTATTTATTTTCTATTTTTCAAATTTATTTACTTATTTTTCTAGTTTTCAAATTTATTTTAAATATGGGATAAGCAAAATAAATGAATTTAACCATATTTTATTGTAATATATTTATTTATGGTTGAAATAAAAAATGCTTAAAAATATAATTTAGATGCGATTATAAATATTTCGCTGAAAAAATCGACAAATCTTGAAATTCAGTGTTCATACACAAACAAAAATAAAAGTAAAATAGAATTGTTATGAAAATAAAATGGAATTACTAGAAAAATGAAATAAAATTATATGGAGCGAAAAAAATCAACATTAGTCGAAAAATATATATTAATAGTTTGCAATCGGTAATTATAGGAGGATGTACAAGAGAATTTCGATGAAATTCAGAAAACAATGTAAAAAGATGTATTGAATTCTCAGTATTTGTAAAATTCAAAACAAAGCTTCAATTTAATAGTATTTTGAGCAATTTAATTACTTATTTTCCATTTCATACAACTTTAAACTATTCTTTAAAGTGTAAGCCGGTAAAATGTTGAATTCGTAATAAATTACAATTATTAGTTTATTTAGTTACTTTCCAGCGTTATCTGTAAATTGAAACTAGAAGAAGAGTTTTACTTCTCTTAATCAATGAAGTGGAAACGTGCCTACCTCCTTAAATAGTTAATGTATTGAAAGTTCAAGGTATGTGGACCCTCAATTCTAAAAAATTTACAACTTAGAAAACCGGAGTTCGATCTCGAGTTAGGATAATGTAATTTAATTTTCGTGAGCATTGACTTATGAATAAAAAATTAATATAAATATGTACTTAATGCATTAAAAAAATTTTGTTTTTGATATAATAGTGTGAAAAACTAAATAATAATCATTCGATGTGGTTAGTATTAAAAAAAAGTTTATTTTAAGAATATATTTTGGAATTTTTTTTTTATCTAAAAAGATGTTTTCATATCTTAGCGCTTTTCCGTTAAAAAGGAAATGGTTTGAAAGATTACTTAATACTTAACCTTTTCGTAAAGTGATTTCAAAATAGGAGGATATATCGATTAAATCATAGCCGAAAAATGATAAATTTCAAATTACGAAAGCAATGAATTCTGTAAATATATTTTTTGTTAAATGTCAGTGTAAACTATAATTTTTTTATTGTATGTTGAACAACTAAGGGGAAAAAGAGACACATAATTAATCAAAATTGCTTTTTACAGTACTAAGTTTAATTTGACAATTGGAGTAAAATGATACGCGAGAGATTTTTGTAATTTTTTTTGTAATGAAACTATTTTTATTACGTTCCCACAAATTACAGAAAAATAGCCGATTTATGTCTGCTTTGGAAAAAACCTAACATGCACGGGAAAGATTGCAAGATCGATCAGCACTCCTTTCTCCCAGCAAATCGTTTCAATGCACATCTTTCATCCTTAATTCATGAATTGTTACTTAACCTGGACAAACTTATTACCTTCATATAAAGTGCAAATTTATTTCTACACTTTTTGAACAAAGAAAACATTTATTTATGTCATAAAAATTTAAAAGAAGATTCAAGTTCACGATTATACTCTTATCAAAAAGAAAAAAGTAACATGTTAGCTGCAATACTCATTGGCAAGTGAATAAAAACTTAATTGTTTGATGTATTTAACTTGATTTTATTTTATTACGGTCACACTGGAACAGTAAAAGGGTTCTTCGTGATAATTTTATAGTTTTGTACCATGTTTAAGTTATAAGGACGACACCTCTAAGTCGGTACTTCATTTCTTATCTTCCACTTCTCACCCCTGGTGGAATTAGAGGCCAAATCTGATTGAATATTTCTCATCCTCGGTCATTAAGCGGAATAATAATTCACACCAGCGTTACAGTATAAAGAAGAAGGACTATCATTATCATTCAGCAAGCTGAAATTAGAATTGACGTATAAAAGTAAGATGCATTTTTCTATATCGTTAAAAATATAATACTAGGCTCAAAAAGCTCACGGAATAGGTCAATGACTAAAGATTATTAAAATTATTTTCAGTATTTTTTTGTTATTTTCTTTCAAAGTAATGTATTCCTACATTTACACACTTACTTCAATATTCATATAACTATTCAAAACAATTTTGGAAACAATTTTTGGAAAATTAATTCAGCTGCTTCCTCTCATTTTCAATTACTTCTTAGTTAGTAAGACGTACAGCCTTTGATTTTTATTTTCAGCCTCGGAAGCAGGTAAAACTCCGATGGTGTTGAGTCGGGAGAATAGAGAAAGTTCCCGAGTATTAACAATTTGCCCTGGAAAAGTACTTTTTGACAGTCAGGAAGATATGTCCAGAGGCATTTTCAGACAAAGAAAATCAATCGTTTCTTGCACATTTTTCTGGTCGTATTGTTTTGATTGAATCTCGTACCCATCAAAGAATCTTCAAGTAGATTTCTTTGTTGATAATTCAGACTTGAGGAATGAATTCATGGCGAATCACGTAGTCCGCGATGGAAGAAGAGGGGCATCCAGTAAAAAGATCATGATGAATGCTTACAATACCTTGATAAAAATACTTATGCTATTTCTTATTACATTCTTTCCCTATGCTTCCGTCAATATCTGAAGGTTCTTAGAAGATGAATTTACCAGCAAAACACTGAATTTGCTATTGGTACCCTTCTCTGAAAACTACATTTCAAAATCCTATGAAAGCAAGCATCGTTTTATCATTAACAAAAAGTATTAGGAATTTTCGCCGACCATAACGGTAGCAGTTGACAGTGACTCAGTTCCTTTTTTAATAGTGTTGCCTGACTCAGAAAGAGAAACTTCCCCTCCAGCGTACACCTGCTTACTTCATTCAACAATTTCGGGAACTTTTTGACCTTACTATGTATATTGTACGAATTAATACGGAACAACGGAAATATCCTAAGGAATCATGAAATCGATACTAAAAATTCTTGGATTAAAAAATTGGAATATACTAATAATATTACTAAGAAAGAAATTACATTTGGATATAACGAACACAATGTTCATTTAAGAAAAGGAAATAACATGGTAGTTACGTCCCTTAAAAACACTATGTTAAGCGAATTCATGTAATACGAAACATATAAATATAGAGCAAAGAAGGGAGTCAGGGTTCAAATATTAGAAAGGCAAGCTATTATAGTTTTATAATTTAGAGAAATATATTTATTAAAGTAATTTTTATCAAAAATATTACACGTCAAAATAAAATTTAAAATCTTTTCTTCCATCTCTACATAGCATCAACAAGGCGTTTTCTTTTGACAAGATATCTACATCATCTGATCAAGATTCCATGAACATTTTTAATGTTCCACTTATGTCAAAAATATGTTATTTTAGATGATTTGCTTAAAATCTCTTCCGTGCAGTATGGGTATTCCCCCTAATTTCAAGAATTTTGGACCTAAAACCTTAAAAATTGCCATGGGATTCATCTAAATTATTAAACCATGTTCCAGGAGGCAGTGTTGCATTAGGACTTTACGCAATTTTGCAATCGTGTTTGATCGAATCAAGGGAGGTGCAATAGAAGAGACGTGAGATATGGGCCTTCCCTGTATACGAGGGTGGCTCAAAAATTGTCTGTGTTATGAATGGAAAATGGGAAAAGAGTAAATCTGTATAGTTTAGTTCCTTGATCGTATTTCTTTTTTTCTAAGTAGTCCATGGTTATGACGCCTTTCTCATTATAGAAAAACGTCACCATAATTTTTCCGGCCGATAAAACCGTCTTCGCTTTCTTTGGAGTAGATTCACAAAATGCAACTCCTGTTTTGATTGTTGCTTAGTTTTTGGGGTAAATGAAGAATCCAGGAGTCATCGATGGTGACAGTTCGATTCAGAATGACAAAGACAATTCGACGCGCACCAATCGAATTTTGATTTGGATGCAATTGGCTATCGGTTCAATTATAACCTATGAAACAGTATCGAATTTGTTTTGGTGCCGTTTAATAGATAGATATCAGGACAAAATGGTAACACCACCTTACTTTAACAATGTCATTTATTCGTTTAAGACAAAAAACTTTTGAGCGACGTTCGTATTATATAGCAGTCATGAAAATAATTTAGTGAGTCATTTTTGATTATTGACGCAAAATCAATCCCAAATTACCCATAATGAATTAAGATAAGTAGATAAATATCTCATTATACTTTAACTACATGTGTAGTACCTCATGTTTCACAGGCTGCTTGAGGGAATTTTACAAATTTAGAAATAAAGGTATCGGAACAATTTTTCGATAAACTTTTCGATAGTTTCTTAAATATGAGGGACGCACTTTCCTTTAACAGGGCGTCAACAGGGAATATTATTGAAGTTATTTATTGATATAGTTAAATTTTAATGTTCTTTTAGAAACTTTTCAGCGAGTCACGTGCGCTGTAGAAAACCCTGTAACCTGGATTATTTATTTGAATTTCCCAGCTAATGAAATTTGTAGAAATGTTCTGAATTCTTGATAAATTGTGCTTTAGTTAAGCAATTCTGAACCATTATAATCCACACAAAAGTTAGAGGTTCATGTGTTATATAAATGACTTAGGATATCATTCAGAACAAAATTGAAACTTATTAATTAGAAGAAGATTAAATACAAAAGTCATACAATATTTTTAGTAAAAATATTTGAATAACTATTAATATATATATAGTGTGTGTGTGTGTGTGTCTTAAACCCCGCTGAAACTAAAATGTTTGTTGACTTCTCCTGAATTTCGATCAGTTGGGTACCAGTTAGATATACCTCCCAATCTTGATTTAAACAAAACGCCATAATTAGGATATCATTATTAGAAGTAATAAGAATAATTTACTACGTTATTTCAGAAGAGAAATATTAATTAAATTACGCCCCACTAGATATATTTTATGGGAATTTTGTGTAAAATTTTGTTTCACAAATACATAATCTGATTGATTCATCCCCACGAATGCAATCGATCCCATGAGGCAAGATAATTTTTTATTCCCTTGAGTTCAACCTACCGTGTTAAGAAATGATACTTGCAGTGTTTTGGTAAATAGCTTCCCCACTCAACAGAACAAATGATTTAAGCTGAATATTATGATTCCGATTTGGTACACTGTTATTGAACTTTATGGCCACGGTAGCCGAGAATAATGGTGTCTATCTCATGGGAGATATTATTTTGGTCTAGTCGCGTGATCGAATCCTGAGTCTACTAACCACCCATCGTGTAAAGGGTCTAGTGCACGTTAAACCTGTCGGGGCTCAAAGCTCTCATGTTGGCGTGATGAAGATATGGGCAGTGGGAGACCAGAGCTCAAGTGTTGGTTGATTTCGTCACCTGACTGTGGTACACAAGAGTAAGAGGCGTGTTTGTTGACATTTGAATGAAGCAAAAATAGACAACCCCAAAAGAGTTTAAAAAATTAAAAATATAAGTTGAACTTGATTTTTATTTCGATGTATGTGTAAAAGTTTTAAAACTATTAATTGAATTCATAATGCATTATTAGATGATGTATTAATTACAGTTTAAATTAATTGCAAAGAAAATTTTAAATGTTGCTTATAACTTTTTCTTAACATTAGTTAATTCTTGATACTGTGTTAAACATTATTGGTCATTGCCACTCAAGGACTTATTAGGGTAACCTCTGGTCAAAAGATTACTCGTTAGCGTCACACACAAAAAGAACACGAGAACTATTGATATCGGAACTCGTAAGTCTGATCCTAGGACAAATTGCGTGGACTACCCCTAAGCTAGTACCTCCCTCATCAAACTTCCCCACCACACCATTGGGAGGATTTAGAACCTTGACCAGATATAGCGTACATCAGTCTCGCTGCACGGGGTGTCATCAGGGCTTGAACCCACGACTCGACATAAGCAAAGCCGCCCGCGAGTTCACGACCATGACCACAAGATTATTACGGCCACAGGGTCTAGACGCGAGAAAGATGAAAAAAGAAAATGGAAAAAATGCTCAATAAGTATAAATACAATGCAAGGTAGTAAATGTTGAATAAAAGAGAAGGGTCACTAGAGTATCATGGGGACACGTCCTCCCTTTTTATCAAAATAGGTAAGCCTTATGGGAAAGAAAAAGGGCAATGGAGTACCTCAGTGTAGTGATACCCGTGCTTACCTAAAGAAGGTAAGCTCTTGAGAGGGTATTATGATACGTTTTTATACAGAGAAAAATCTTGAATACATTGAACGTAACAGAGTGTTCATAGTTTTATATCAATACATTTTAAGGCATCTATTAATTGCATATTAATCAATAATAAAAGAAAAAAATCACAGCAGAATTATTAAGCATTTAAACATCTGGTGTCTTTTTTAATTAATAAATAAAATTTCAATCATTTCGAAGAATTATTTCTTCTTTAAGAATACCAATAAAATAATGGATGATTAAAACACTCAGAAAACGTAATCATAATAGTTAAGACGGCATGTCACCACAACTGTGATGAAAATTCTCACGTCTGCAACGGGATAAAATGTTAAAAGGGGAAATTAATTTTTTAAGTGAGACTTGATGTTTTTTATTCCTTTTTTAATTCAAAAAATCCAGCTAACGAAGAACCCTTTTACACTGCTGTTCTCAATTTATTTTCTTTCGCGAGCCGACAAAGAACCTGACAGGTGTTCATTCACTAAAACACAGGGTGATTTTTTCTTCATGACAAAACCATATTTTTGGTCCACCACATATAGTTCTTTTTTTTTATTTCCACAACAAAGAATTTTCGTGCAGAAATTTGTCTAATTCGATCTTAGCTCTCTACTTTCAAGTCACATTAGATATAAAGAAATTTGTGACAAATTATTATACTGGTCCAAAATCAAGCTTAATGCTTTCTAAAATGCAGTCTGATTCTATAATTCTCCTTTAAAATCCATTCAGAAACATTTATGCACTTCAATTATATACAATGGACTTCATTAGGTCTTTCTAAACTATTATTTCTAATTATCAGGGTTGCGGACTCGTTTCCGGTGTTGTTTTCGTCGAGTCATGGGATCAAGCCCTGATGCCACAAAAGACCTACCGTGTAGCGAGACTCATGCACGTTAAATCTGGTCAAGGTTCTAAGTCCTCCCAATGGCGTGGTGGGGAAGTTTGGAGAGGGAAGGGCTATATCAGGTGTTGTTCTCGTCACTTGACAAAGGTTTAAATTTACGAGACAATAAACCTCCAGTTGCTTCAAAGTGCAACGTTAGTAAGCAATCACATCACAATGTCTTTCCTAATTATTTTGTTGTTTTATTAACTTCATACTTAAAAGCACAACAAATTCTGTCGCAGTAACCTTCTGGTCATGGTTTTTAGCTCGTCACCGGTGTTGTTTCGATCGAGTCGCGGGTTCGAGTCATAATTCCGCTGAGTTATAGTTTAGTTTAGTTTTTAATAACGTCGCACTAGAAGCAACACGAGGGCTATTGGCGACGGACCTCCTAATTTTGAACCACGGTCAAGTGACGAGGACGACACCTGAGCTGGCACCCCCTCTCCTAACGTCTACACCACGCAAATGGAAGGACTTTGGGCCCCGACAGATTTAACGTGCATCAGCCCCGGCTGCACGGCGGGTCTTTAGTGGCCAAGGATCGAACCCCCGACTGAGCATAATTCCGCTGAAAACCGTCGCGTAGTGAGTTTTGGCTTAGTTTTATTAACGTCTCTCTAGAAGCAACATGAGGGCTATTGGCGACGGACTTCGTACTTATGAACCTCGGTCAAGTGACAAGTGGCCATTAAATCTGTTGAAGCTCCGAGTCATCCCATGGTGTGGTGTGGAAGTATGGAAAGAGTAGTGCCAGCACAGATATCGCCCTCGTCACTTAGCTGGAGTTGAAAATTACGAGACTCGTCGCCAATAGCTTGTGTGATACTTCTAATTAATAAGTTAAAAAAAACTCAATCAATCAATCATATAAGTAACGTAAAGTTTTTGGCTAATCACTCAAGCAACAGAGCTCAGGAGCTAAAAAATCGACCTCCTGGGAAAAAACCCTTCGGAGACTTTATTCACAGTGAAAAAAAAAAGCATAATCTACTTAGGATTACAGTCTCTTTTTCAGACAATGCATACAAGATAAGTCGAAAAGAGAGTTCAATACACCATAGCGCAAAAATAGTTTACTAGTTAGGTAAGTTAAACTTAGATATTTAAACAGGATTGTCAGAAAAAAATAAAATAAATATTATAACCGAATGAATTGTATGGCTTACACACAATAACTGTATTACTTACAAGAGGCCCTCAATAAACTTGCTTGTAATAAAGATAATCAATAAAGTAGTTTCAACATTTATGTATAGAGAATAAGAGATGTTAATTTGTGAGTTATCCTAGTTAAATCTGACTCTAAATCTAAGCTGCAAGAACTTGATGAGTAAGCTCAAAAAGGTTAACAGGATAAGCATTAACAATAAATAACGAAAGTAAATTAATATATTGTAATTATTTATTAACGTTGCACTCAGAAGCAACACAAGGGCTATCGGTGACGGAACTCGCAATTTTGAAACTCTGTCAAGTAACGAGAACAGCACCTGAGCTGCCCCCCCCCTTCTCCTAACTTCTACGACCCGTGTGGTGACCGGGAATGACAGAATAGTCCCACTGAAGCTCATGCATGTCGTAAGAGGCGACTAAAATGAGTACCCAGCGTCTGCGGGTATAGCCGGGCACCCTGGCCCTGGAAATTATATCAGGGGACCTCAGGGACTTGCCTTCCTTGGTAAGTACGGGGCATCATAACCCCAAGGCATCCTTGTGATCTTTTTGTTTCCCATGGGATTCACTGAATTTGGTAAACACAGGTGACGGTCCCCCGGGATACCCTAGCGATCTTTCTCTATTTTCGACCCTTCTTCTTGTCAACCACTTCTTATCTTTTTTCAACTTCACGTCTAGACTAATCTTGTTTGGCGCAGCATAGCCATATCTGGCTCTTGCGCCAATAAACTTTACATTCACCCACTCCTAACTTCTACATGGGAGAACTTGAATTCCCGATCAGTTTTAACGCGTGTCAATCTCGCTAAACGACAGGTCTTCAGTGGCATTCTGAATCCAACATACGACTATGAAACCAACGTCGGCCGCTAGTTCGCGACCATAACCAACAGGTTACCGAGGCCACATAAATTAACAGAAAGCTATTGGAAAAAGAACCTCTTAATTTTGAATCAAATTCCGGTGACGAGGACAATATCTGGGCTAGCAGCCAACTTTCTGGATTTCCCCATCATGCCAAAGAGAGGGATTTGAGCCAAGGCTGATTTAACACGCATTACTTCTATTACACGATGTGCCTTTAGTGGCATCTGGACTTGAACTTTGATTCGACGGAAGCAACGCCGACATGAGCTAGCAACCATAATCACACGACTATTGCTACCTTTTTTTATATATATATATAAAAAAAATATGGTTAAAGTGATGGTCTCAGTAGGAATAGTAGTAATTTTATAAGAAACGTTACAACGTGTACGGGGGGAAAGGGGGGAAGAGGGGACAACATCCTAATTAATGAAATAGAATGTTAAGACTCTCACGTGATGTGAAGATTAGTAGAATGAGGAATTAACTACGGACTTCAGGGGGGAACTTGAGGTATCCTAATGATCTTTCTTTCCTATGAGGTTAACTGTCTTCGGTAAGCAAGGGTGACGCAAATTCAGGATACCCTAACGATCTTTCTCTATTTTCGACCCTCCTTTTTTTCTAGCGTCTAGATCATAGATACATAAGGTTTGGCACTCCGATTTCGTCATTTGTTTTGGTTTCTCTTAACGAATTCCACCACCTGTTCATAGTTCAAGATAATTGTTGTTTGCAACTAAAAAATCCGTGTTCCATAGAAAAAAAAAACAATGTAAAATTATTTTTAAAAAATATTATACCCTTGGTATTCTGTTCTTAAATTATGTAGAAAAATCTAAGCAACTGCAACAATAATAATATATGTATAAAATAAAAGTTTGATATTAATTGACAGTGCGATTAAAAGATGCTTTTTTCATTATAACTCTTTTGAATATTCTTAGGAAAAAATTAATATGTATTGAAAATCAATATCTAAAATAAATTACTATGCAAATTGAAGAGGTTTTTTTAACATGTATCGAAGGTTCAGGCATGTGCAATAGATTGTAACAGCAACAATAATATCAATTTAAGTAAAGTCAAGAAATACTAATCCTAAAACTACCGAAGCTTCCAGAAATATTTGTTGAGGAAGAACAGATTACTATTTTCAAGAAGAAACTATAAAAGAAATTTTCTTTTTCTCATTATTGTTTTAATGTGCAATTTAATTATGTTAATAGTTATTATTTTTTCAGTCAATCAGAAAAAAGATATTTTACTTTTTTCAATGAATGAAATTAATTATTCTACTACATTAGCAGCTAAAAGGAATACGATCGTTTAGTAAATTATTAATTAAATGATTGTGTTTTATATCTTCCGCATTTTATTCGAATATGTGTACCCCAATCGCCCACAAGGGTCGGGGTGCTTCTGATACAACATTCTTTCTCGACACAATTTCTGTGTATAGATAAAATGAAGCTTATTATATTATTCTACATCACCACAAATATAATTTTTTATATCTGTCATTCTATAATCCTGACTATATAAGATAGCGTAGGTATGAAAGTTGCAATCTTTGCTAAGGCGTAATGTTCACAAATTATCTGAAAGAAAAAAAGGTACTCAAAATATCCTTAAAACTCTTCTAGTGGATTATGACAGATAATTGATTAGAAAAACATGTGGAAAAGGTTTTATATGTTATTTATAAAACTGAAAGACTTATTATATTTGATTGATTGACTTATATAATGTTTTGATGAAGAGAGAGATCAATCAAATTTTAATAAATTAGTAAGACTAAATTTTTTCTTGATCCATTAGTTAATATTCATGAATAAAAAATTCACGCGATATTCAAAAATTTATTACAAACAGCGCTAATATATCTTTTTTAAGGAAATGATATATATGTATATATATTATTTTCTGTATATTTTATAATTTCAATAACTTATCTCTAAATAACCCAATAATTTATAATTTCAGTAACTTAACTGTGACAGTGAAGAATTTTCCTCAACTTGTGATCTCTCTCTTTCTCTGTATATATTTATATCAATAGATAACATAAAAAGAAGGAACTAAAATTCTCTTAAACTGTAATTAGTGAATAGAAGCTACGAAAGAAACGAGGGTGATTCAAACGTACCTGTGTTTGAAGACAGAAGGCACTGTCAATGTAAATTGGCACTGCCATTGTGTGCAACAATTAAATCAATGAGTTGTTTCCAATGAATCTGTTCTAAAGGCATCAATCAGAAAGATTATGGGGACGAATGACTACGTAGAAAAAAGAAAAACTATCACTGGAGGTCACAGTTATTTACCCCATTCCCGTTTTCTATTTCTAATATACGTATATATATATATATATATATATATATATATATATATATATATATATATATATATATATATGTATGTGTGTGTGTGTGTGACGAAATGCTTATGTTTTCATAATTATATGACGATTTTCAATACTTTTACCCGTATGATTAATAAAAAATTGAAAAATACATAGGAAAAAGTCTTACACCCTAGTTTAAATTTCTATCTTTGAAATTAACCCAATAGTAATTATAGTATATATTTCTTTCCCGAAAGAGATATCTCATAAATCACCCTTTTGTTATTATAGTTTTTGTTGTCTTTTATTCATGACATAAAATACTTTAGTAATATTTTTATACAGGTTAATGGATGGGAAAGTCAATGTATTTGCAGGGGAAAACCCATTATTATTTTTGATAACTTCCTCGGAGGAATAGGTGAGAAAGTTAATTTAATGCTAATTTTTGCATTAAGAAAAATTGTAATGTCTTTTTTATATGAAACAATAAATCGCTACATACTTTTAAACTAAGTTAATTTAATGTAATTAATTGTATCGTTTTTATTGGTGAATGCGTTTTATTATGAAACGGAATATATTATTTGATACAACATGCTAACAACATATTTCAGCTTCAAATGTTTCATATGATCTCTTATTTCATATACACAATGAGATGAAATTATATATATAAGGATTTTCTTTTCTTTTATGTAATGGAAATCGCTATTATATTTCTGAAGATGTTTGATATCTCAATACTTTCAAATTACCATTCATGTTTAGCGCTCACGAAAATAGATCGGAAAATGTGTGATATTTTTTAATATTTTACTATATGATATTGAATCATACTGCTTGTATCAATAAGAACCTCACCATATTATAATTATTACTGTAAAATTTTACTCATATGTGTACGGGACAATACCTTTAACAGTATGCTTTTGAAGCGAACGTGTTTCGAATTTTTCGGACTACTCTGTTTACATTAATTAATGCAAAATCCTGTTTTTCTAAGGAGTTTACGCATTTTACTAAAGGAAAACGTTAAAATGTTTAAGGGGAAAGACGGTATTAATATTTTCAACAATATTTATAGGAACTTTTGGTGAGAGACTTAATTTACTCGATAATTGTAATTAGTATTAAGTTGAAGAGAAGATGCGCCTCTTGGAAATGAAACGATAAGTTCCCCGCATAGTTTCGGACTGAGTTAATGATATGTACGCAGGCGTATAAAAGTCTGCGCACTCTCAAGTACAAAACAGCGATAACTTTTTGAAAGACAGAGCCCACGCATGAGTTCAAGCTACCAAAGGGGGCGCTGAAATCAATAACCCCAGAGAAGTAAAGGAGCCATCCGTAGCACACCTCGACTCATTCGAAAGCGGGAGTCTGAAAAGAACTTCTCTTTTTCTCTTCCTCTCCTGTTTTCCTGGAATCGGGAGTGCTCTCTCACGTTCCCAAACTGAAGCGGACACTTCAACTATTGGCCCATCCAAGACTAGAAGTGACTCCGGTCTCAGTCGCTGGACTTTTTCCAGAATTCTTCCACCTGGACTGAAAGTTAAAAACTTTTGGAAAAGTTGGTTATGAAAATCTTGTTTCGGAACTTTTCCGTAGTTTAGTTTCTCAGTGAGCTAAAATTCGAGAAAAACATTCCAGAAATGTTTATCGGACAATGTAAGGGTCAGGACACGAAACAAGCATAACTTAGAAGTAGTTTTGCTTTTCTACTTGATTAGTCCAGAGTCAAGTCTCAGGTTTTAGGACGTTTTATTGACAGACTGAACTAAACTTTATAAACATTTTCTATAGTGCGTTCGCTCACTGATTTAACAATGGCCGTTATTGGTTTGATCAACGTGATCTTGATTTTGGTAGCTCACTCCCTCGGTAAGTGATTTATATTTTTATTTGTAGTTTTTTAATAGTTGAAAAAGTTTCACATTAGTATTAATCAGTTCTAAAAAAAGATATTTTTAATAATTAATGTTTATTCGCATATATACGCATTAAAGTAATTAATTTTTCAGCGTAAGCACAATTTTCAATAAGGAGTTATTTTTAAATAATTTTTACAATAATGTGTTTGCTGTAAAATATTTAAATAATAAAGAATAACAATTTATTAATCTGAAATATTTCAATATTTTTTCATCTGAGAACTACAAATTTTAAGAGTTTGTGTTTTTATAATGACAGGTACAAAGCAATACAATATTTTTAATATAAATGCATATTGTTACAAATGCAGCTGTTACTTTTATATTAAAATAATCGATTGATATAAATGAAAAAATACTTTAAATTTAAGTATATATTCTCTTTTTCTTTTGCATTTTATACTAATTTGTAATACTTTAAAATTTAAATATTAGAATTTTTGAAAAGTTAAAGTTTAATAATGCTCGAAGTGCAGTTCACTATGTTAGTTTAAAAATACAAATAACACTCATTTTTCCCCAATCCTTTTCAAGAAGCCAAAAAATAGTACCTTAACAATTTCAAAAACTTTTTATGCATTTTTTAAACAATTTAATTCTTAATTTCTTTCAAAATAATTGTATTTCTAACGATTTGAAATATTTTAAGCGGGTGTTCATGAACATATATATTCAAATCATTATTATATATTTAATAATATTCATAAATTTGAATAAATTGTGGAACTTCATTTTTAAAACGAATATTTATTTCCGGAAAAAAAAAACTAAGAAACCCTTTTGCGGAGTATTATGATAAAATATATAATAAATTATGAAATGTTAATTAGTTAAAGTAATTATAAGTCTATATTAGAAATAAATTAGGTAATTAATATTTGAAATAGATTTTTAATACCCAGCACAGAACAAATAAGTAGCAGACGAATAAATGTGCTGTACCTCAAATATGAGAGTAGTAATTAACATCTTATGCTCACAGACTCCAGGAACGGAGATAGGCACCGCCTGGTGGTCATCTTAGGCCTGGCCCGACTTTAACTTAACTTAAAATTACCTCAAATGAGAATATAAATTGTTCTTCACACAAATTCTATGCATTATGTTATATTTTATTATATTTGAACTTTTTATTAAGATTAAATGAATTTGAATTTTTAATCTTTAATCAGTTTAAAAAGATAAAAACTGCTGGTAAAAATTAATGAATTTTGAATTATATAATATATATATGTAAAATTTTTATTTGCTTCTTACAATAATTTCAGAAAAAAAAATTTAAGCTATAATAATTTATTAGGAATCATTTTTAGAGTGCTCATACATTTATTTATTTAATGATCAAAAATTTTCAAAAATCATATCTTAATATGTAACTAATCAATGAAAGTTATGTTTATTTCTTATATGTTTCGGACATTTTTATGTGTACTCTTATTTATATATATGAGCTATCTTTAAGAATTACTTTTAAAAAAAGGAGTAACTTCTTTATCCAAAAATAAATTTAATACATTAATAATTTTATAAAAATAACAAAAGCGATATATAATTCAATATGAATGCATAAAATAAATCTCAGAAAACAGATTCTTCCCTTGCTTCACCGAATATTTCTATGATTCTTTCGTAATATATGGAAACACATTCATTGTTTTATTTTATTTTGTGCAAAAATGTAGAAATCAATCCCAAATACTTTTATGAGCTTGACTTAAGTAGTTTTTTTTTTCTTTTTTTTTTCCAAAATGATTTAGTGGCTGATCTGGGTATGACAGTAAATATTTTTAAAACTATACTTTATAATTAAATGTTTCGAAAATTTAAATTATTAATCGTTTTAATCTTTAACCCTAAAATATCAATTTTAATATGCTAATGCAAGATAATATTTAAAAATCCATAAAATTTCATTATGTTTTCTTTATGAATTAAGTAAACAATTTGTGTTTAGAGTATAGAATTTTCTCTCTCAAAATACCCTATTTATTTGCTACAGTAAAAACAAAATATTTTCTCATACGTTCACACACGAGTGTGTGTTTTAACTAATTAATTATTCCTAAAAGGAAGTATTACGCTTTTTAAAATTTCTTAAAAATTATTTGTAGAAGAAAAACGAACGCACAAAAATATCACCAGATGTCACATATCCTAAAACTACTTTAATATCTTAAACTATAAATTTTTGCGTTTTCATTATGTTTTCGAATAACGTATTTATAGAAATGTCGCGTATTGAATAATCATAGAACGGTTGGCTGTATTTCTGAATTTACTATTTTTTTAAAAAAATATTTAATATTTATATTAAAAATTTCTTATTAGGGATCGATAGTTAGGGGTTTGGTTATAATTAATAACATTTATTTATGGATAATTGTGTTTTATTATATAATTATGTTTTGTAAAATAACTATCTTGCTTTATACATGGGTTATCATCGCTCCATCAATTAGCTTCACTAATTGCAGTGAATGAGAGATTTCGAGGATATATCGATTATTTTAAGATACAGATAATCTCTATCGATGAAATTGAGTTTTTTTTCTTTCAGTAATCTGAAAGAAACTAAAAGTTATACAACCTTATTTGATAATTAAATTTCGTCCATCCGGTACATACAGATATCATATTACTATACAGCTCCTTGAAATCTGTAATAGATGCGACAACAGCCTTTTTTTTTTTTTTTTTTTTTTTTCTTTTTGAGTGTTTTTGAAATTATGGATCTGATCTAGCCTATTGTATGAACCGGACAAGATTAAAAACAACAAAAAATTTTCTTTTCACCTTTTTTTTTTCGAAAATTTTCTTTATCACGTTTGCTGACTTAAATGATATTTTACAAGATTGGTTGATTAGTTTTATCAACATCGCACAAGAAGCAACTCGAGTGCTATTAGCGACGGACCGCGTAATTTTGAACATCGGTCAAGCGACGAGGACGACACCTGAGCTGGTATCTTCCTCTCCTAACTTCTACTCCACGCCGAAGGGTGGGCTTTATGCCTCAGCAGCGCATCAGCCCCGGTTACACAATGGGTCTTTTGTGGTATGAAGGCCCTAAACTTACGACTCGACTAAAACAGACGGCCACTAGTCCGTGACTATGACCACTACGCTACCTCGGCTACGATATTTGATTAGAATGAACAAAACATAAAACTATCTACGCTAGACATTATAATTTTCAAATTTTTTTTGTCATATAATAATTCAGATACAGTTAAACTGATACTTCTCTCATAAAATTCCACACCACTCTCGTGTGGCTCTGTAGATTTTGATATATTTTAAGTGCAGCAACCTGCAGCGTGTGGTCCTTTAGCAGCTTAATTTCAGTTAGACACAATATAAAGATATCTTATTCTATTGACGATAGATCGCACACTAATTTACACATACCTAATCAGATCAGGTTCTTTTCAGTCAGATGATGGGTTAGGTATTAGGATAGTCAGACTAAATTCGAGAATTCGAGTCATTGGGTTACCGAATCCTCGAAATCATTAGGGAGATCAGAAATTGAAATCAGGATCCAGCAAAATGAAATCACTAGCCAAGTTTATGACAGGTTATATTGGAGAGGGAGACACAAGCTATGTGTCATACTCGTCACTTGACCGGAGTTCTAAATTACGATGTCTGTCGTTTGTAACCCAAGTGTTAATTTTAAATGAGTGGCCACGGTAGCCTAGAGGTCCTGGTCCGTGGCTGGCGATATTTCCGTCGAGTTGTGAGTCGGAGCCGAGATTCCACTGAGGACCCTTCTGTGCAGCGGGGCTGAAGCACGTTAGAACTTTCGAGGTCCCAAGTCCACCCGTTGAGTAATGTGGACGTTTGGAGATGATTGTGCTAGCTCAGGTTTCTTCCCCGTCATTTGACCGAGGTTCACAATTACGAGGTCCGTCCCCAGAAATCCCTCGTGTTGCTTCTCAGTGTAACATTAATAAAGAGTCAATCAAATGAATTAAACAATATGTAGCGCTGTACGTAAGTTTCTGTAATGGATATTCCATACTATATGTCATCTACGTTATCCGATCTATTTATAAATTATGAGATCCGTTACCAATACCTTATAAGCAAGTTCCATTCTAAATTTGATCTTCGTTGATCTTCTTATTTTTTATTCGAAATCTTAGAATCTGGGTCCAACAGTTTTCATTAAAGCTCTGACTCCCCATTCAAGTGACTATGAAAAATATAAGAATCTGGAATAGAATTTCTCTGCTTCTCTCTGCTTAATTATTTAAAGACTATCAGCCACAAACATAAAACCCCGTCTAACTTATATTTTTACTATTCCATTCTAGAGAATGAACACTGACTTGAGGGAGTAACTACTAGAAAGGTTTTTAGTTTCCAAAATCTGTATATGATCAGTATTATATGGTTATCAATCCATGAAGAAAGTCTTTCGTTGCAATAGTTTGTTTACTAAAAAAATTCTGGATTGTCTATTTCAATGTGATTCAAGAGTCTAGTCAATAAAGTAAATAAACATTATGGTGAGATACAATGAGTCACGAAACGACTTTCGAAGTTGAGACATCTTATCTAAACATTTGCACCAAGCCTATGATTGGTTTCATCAACGTCCCACTACATGAAGCAACACGAGGCCTTGTGGCAACGAACTTCATAATTTTGAACATCTGTCAAATGACGAGGACGACACTTAAGCTGGCACGACCCTCACCAATTTTGTTTAGTTTGGTTTTATTAACTTCCCACTGGAAGCAACACGAGGGCTATTGGCAACGGACTTCATAATATTGAACATCTGTCAAATGACGAGGATGACACCTAGCTATCACTTCCTCTCCTGACTTCCACATCACGCAAACGGGAGGACTTTTGGCCCCGACAGATTTAACATACAATAGCTCCGACTACAGGGTGGATCTTTAGTGTCATCAAGGCTTGAACCCACAATTCAACGAAAACCGCCGGTAGGAGAAATAAAGTTTGATTTGCTGGTTTATTAAATCCGCACTTAGACTATTGGCGATGGACCACGAAATTTTCAACTTTATTCAAGGGTCGAGAACGACGTCTGAGTTGGCACCCCGTCTCCAAACTTCCACATCATGCCATAGGAGTTTTGGATTTTCGTCAGATTTAAGGTGCAGCAATCCCTCTACGTGGTGGGCATTTAGTGACAACAAAATTTGAATTCACGACTCGACGAAACAATACCTGTCTCGAATTCGCAAACATGACCACTTGGCCACAGCGGCCACATAAGTGAGATAAAGATTTACCTAAATTTAGCTTCGTACAATTTAGCCTTAATATACCATGAACTTCTTACAAAAAATTGACTTGAGCTCGTTATGTTTAATTTCTCTGCTCATTGCAACAGACGCAATGATTCGGTTAAAAAAAACTCTTCTTCTAACAGATGGCAGCACTGTCATGGATTTCAAAAATCAGATTAATTTACGAATATTTTTAAAACTAACCAGCACCTATTGAATTCTTATATTTGGAGTGATCTTTATATATTAAAGGTTGCAAATTTGGAGTCGATTTTGTCAAAGGTTCAATATTTTAGCCATGCAGTAGTCCCAAAAAATAAATTAATAAAAGTTGAAACATATTTAAAAAATTTCGGGATTCCTACTATATTTAGACAAAATTAGCATTATTATCAATGGTTTAAGAAGAAATCAATATAGTATGCATTAGTTAATTAACTTATAAAACTTAACTTTTCCACAATGGAACCGGATTATTTTGTTGCAGGAATAAGTATAAATAATATTAATAGTATTTGTGTTCTAAATTTCATTCGAATCCGAACAAGACATATTTGGGAAAAACAGCTAGGGACCGTATAATAGATAACTTTTGCGCAAACGATTTATAATATTTTCCACATTTCTTTACATACTTAATTTATATTTTGTATTGGAGAGATAATAAAGATTGTACTATTTTTTACGGACTTCTAAAATTTCCTCAATATCCGATCGAAATTTCAAAAATTAATAATATGTACCTATAATCATTCATATTTGTAATATGTAAAATAGGATCCAAGCTCAAAATAACCCAAAAAGTAAATCGCTTATTTTATAAAAAAAATTATTCATTTATATGGTGTATTTAAAATGCGATTCTTTCTACACTAATTGGGGGACACATATGAAATTTGATTTAAAAATTCGTCAAACTATACAAAATTAGCTGATATGTATTTTGGGATAACAGGACGGGATTGAAATTCATAAACTATTTTTATGAATGTTCATTCAAAAATATCTTAAAAATTGTGTACATTTTAAATTTAAGTAATTTGTAAAAATTAACTATCGCTTTGATTCAGAAATGCTTTCCAAACTTTTGTTATCCATGCTAACAGCTATAGTCTTAAAAAATATCATAACATTTTGAAAGAAGAAAAAAAATGAAGATTATTTTTTTTTTGAGATATATCATTTTAAAATTTTTATTTGCCGTAAAAAGATATGTAGGTGCAATAAAATTAGTAGATAAAATTAATTCTTTAGATAAAAGTTTCATAAAGTAGTTCAGTGAAAATCATCATTTTACACATTTAACATTTAAAATTTTTGACACTTAAACTTTTTTCAAAAAATATGAGAAATAACATATGAATCAAATGTACAGTGTTCAAAGGTTTTGGAGAGCAAGTAAAGTTAACCTTTCCAAATTTTCCTTCATGTTTAAAAAAGCATAGTTTAGTTCAGAGTGTTTAAAAAATCCAGGACCATATGTAATCCTTTCTTTTAACTTTGAATTTTTTTTCTTTTTGCAGACAGACAGGCTTTACTTTCCGACGCTCTGTACGAAAAGCAACGTTATTTTTACGGTTTTCTTCTTTTTTTTTTATTCTCGGGAGGCAGAAATTTTCATTGTTTCTGCATCAAGATCTAAGTTAACTGCTATCTGTAATTCTATCAGTGTACCATGAATATACTCGGATATTGCCTTACAAACAGCTATTGTATATGGATTTTTTATGTGATGAAATCCTATGATGAAGGATTGCCAAATTCTGATTTTTTTTCCGTACCTTACACATCTCCTTTATTTTCCAAAATAGCTTTCTGATGATATTGCATCAGCTTTTCAAGATAATTTCTTTCAAGCTGTCATAGGATTTATCTAGTAAAAAGTAACATCTTTTACTCGTCTATTCTTCATAAGAGTGAGTAAGCGAGTAGCTAATCTCTTGTTAACATGGTTAATACATTCTTCTAAGCTAAGAGCCTCTGGTCCATATATTGTTTCGATATTTAAGAACTTAAGAATCCTATCATCATCAGCGGGTAATAAAGTTGTGTACCGGAAACCTGATGCTTCTGATCACGACCACAGTTTAGTTGCTACAATCATCTCAATTGTCCCTGATGTCCCAATGTGATTTATTTGACCCTTTTTGTGGCCAGAATACCTGACGCCATATTCTGAACCCTCGCCAAAATTATTTTTTGCATTCATACATGTTGGATAGTATGTACTTGCTAATTATTTCATTATCGAGCACATATCCAGCTAAAGTATCAATTACAAGGCCAACACTAATTCATGTATTCCTCGAATCAATCGTATTCCATCAAATGAAACAGCGATAACATCTATATTAGTCATATTTTTATCCAATTTATTGTATGCATTTCGAACTTTGTTACGTACATCTTTCAACATAATTCTAGAGCCAAAAGAATGTTAAGAGTTAATGTAAACTTTTTCATTTCATTTATTCAAAGTTTTACTTGACATGAAATGCATATTTAAGGCATCTCAAAAGGTAAATTATAGATCACGTTTCGCACTCAAGTTTCAACTGATAGGAAAATCCATATTTAAGTCTAGTTTCAAATTTTAAAGCAGATTGTTTGCAACTGTCAAAAAGAATAGATTTGTATATATCAATCAAGGGATTTTCATCAAAAGTGATATAGCTCGGTAAATAATTTCCAGCACTGTGGTTCGCAATTGTTTCTCGTTCTATAACACTTTTTCCTTGCATAGAAAATATTTCCTTTCGAAAAGTTCAGTCGATTTGGGAACCTACAGCAAGGTTTGAATTTCACTTTAAAATGTGCTCATCATCAGTAGTCATTTTTTCAAAGCATCGACGCTTTTGAATATCTAGTTTATTTGAATTGTTTTTCTTATTTGAACGCGACGTGATAAGCTTATAAAAAGAAGTATTGCAAGATACGCAAATAAGTTTTTATATAAAAAAATAGAGTTAAAAGAAGCAATTAGTTTTTAAAAGGAAACCGACAATGGGTAATATTTTAAGAATATATAATAAGAAATATTCAGGAAAACACTCACAGAATTAATCGGATGATAGAATGAAGCAATAATGAAACGTAATATCTTCGCATCATTTCAAAACAACTTGCCGCTGTTAGAATTAATTAAATAGGCAAGAAACCAAAGATTTGTGTCTGCTACAGGCGAATGGACATCACGATGTAAATATCAATGAACATTAAAGTTATAACTTCGGATATCTTAACACATAGCTCTGAAAGTTTGTGGAATAATAGAAAAATGTATAAAGACTATTTTGGGCTTAAAATGGCCTGTTAAAACTTTTTTGACCCATTATCTTCAAATCATACCGTACCGTATCTCCTTAAGTTAGAAATCATCAAAAGAGTAAAAGAAAAAGAAGACAGTAACATTAAAAGAAGGGATTTAAAATAAAGTAATGAAAATGAAATCCATAGTCATTTGTTAAGTTTCTTTAATTATGACATCGATGAGTCAGATTGTGAAGATTTTGTATAAGTAAATGTAGTTTATTTTAATTATTAACTTATATTGATAGTGTAATTTATATATATATATATACATATTCACTTTCATATAATGGCAACTTATGGTGATAAAGTTTACCGAGCTCTTTAAAATAAGAATCTAATAAAATAAGAAATCTGAAGAGTTCATTTTCAGAAAGTTCAAATAAAATGTTTATTATTTATACATTCTTATTTATAGTTGTAAATAATGTAAAATGTTATAAAAATGATAATAACATCAATGTGAAAAGGAATTAATGATAAACAGAATATTAAGAGCCATGCTGCGGAATTATTTGCTACGGCGTATACCGAGGTGTCAGATATTTTTAGTCAATTATCATGTATGCGGCGTATACCTCGATGCGACTTATCTACGTAAAATTATGTTATATATATGTGTGTGTGTAATTGTTGTTAATTTTTTTTTTCAAATCTTCTGAAAGTTAACTTTTTTTATCATTTTAATATTCATTCTTGTACTCTTTGTGTTTTGGATATTTCCAAATCAGCCAACTAAGTCCCAAAGGACTTGTTAGATTTCATTTTTATTTTTTTCATTTAACTTTTTCTATTTTGATTTACCATTTCTTTTCTTTTTGTTTTGAATTTTTTGTTAATTGAAGTTTTTCTGTATATATATATATATATATATATATATATATATATATATATATACACAAGGTGATCATAAAAAAAAACTTTGCAAACATCTGCACTTCCAGCTTCCATTCCGTTTAACCGATCGATATGAGACTTCAAATATTGTTATTTGGAGGTATGCGCTCAAGATCTTGTGAATGGAAACACAGTGGCGTTCACGGTTATGGTTATAGTCACAGAAACTCGAAATGTTTGAAAGGAAATGCCAACTTCTTCCCATCACAAAATGCTCAGCGTCTGCAAAAACCTTAAATAGCGTTCAAACGGAATTTATATTCCCATAAATTATGATTTGTTCATAAAAAAAAACAAATCTTTAGAGCTAATATAGGAATTCTGTATATGACAAAGAAAAGACACCAATCACTGATGACAACTTATATCGGGCAAAAGAATACATTGAATTAAATCAAACATTTTCTACATTAATGTCATCATTGGCAATTACGCCTTAATATCCGGAGGCGGTGGACAATAAAGCTGAGAGCAACATAGTAAGAGGGATGTTTGCACTCTCACACTTTATGGAATCTTTTAAATCAGACAAAGTTTACGAATTGCACATGTAAACTCTGGATTTGAGATATCCTCAAAACCAGAAATCCATAGGAATCAGATCAGGGTTCGCGGAGGCCAAGGAAAAGGAAAATGATATGAGATTATGCGATCTCCCAAATGCTGTTTTAGGACCCGGGAACAGACTTTGCTAAATGTGGAGGTGCACCATATTGCATCCAAACAATGTCATTTAGTAACTTTCTCTGAAGGAATTCTGGTATTGCATAATTTTATAGCATGGCTGTATAGCGTGAGTCTCTTGCAGAACATGATACAAATCCCGTTGGTGTCACTTCCTCAAAGAAGTATGGGCCGAGAACAACTGTGCCTGTAATGTCGCATCACACAGTAACTTTAGCGTCAAATAAAGATACTGGTGCCACAGCTTGAGGATTCATGTCTGCCTAGATCGTGTGTTGTAGGATGGTTTAGCGTCGAATTAGAGCTATACAGAGGGCTGTTGCCTACAGTGTGGGACTCACCCCTAAAGGTGGTCCAGAAATATGTCATCACAATTTTTATCCTCCACGGACATGATGGCTCCCCTTCCGGTCTCGAGTTCCACGCTCTTTCAACTGATCTATCACTGCCGGTGTTTTGTTGGTAGTTTTTCATAACTGTTTTTTTGCATGTTCATAACACGTTCGTTTTTGGGAATATAAATTCAGTTCTAACTCTGTTTAAAGTTTTCGCATGCGCTGAATATTTTGCGACGAGAAAAAATAGGCTTTGCCATTCGAAAATTTCGAGTTTCTGTTATTATAACCGTAACCATGGACGCCACTGTGTTGCCATTCACAGAATCTCGAGTGCATACCTCCAAATAACTATACTTGAAATATTGCTTAAACAGAACAGACGCTAGAAATGCAGATATTGGCAGTTTTCTTATGACCACCCTGTATATATATATATATATATATATATATATATATATATATATATATATATATATATATATATATTGTGTGTTTGTGTTTTTTTTCCTGATTGTATGAGTAGAAGTTATTCGAAAATTGAAGAGCAATTTAATTTTATGAATCGAGATTAAATTCTTTCAAAGGAAATTTGTTTTAAAACACTTGCTTTCATTAGAGCAACTCCGCCCCCTCCTCAGAATATAAAGAAATTTTACATATGCTTCAATTCTCTTTGAATTTGGTTTCAAATGAACTGGTCTAATCGCATTTTCAGAGTTCATGCAATTAATTTTCACAATTTGAATTTGTAAAGGATTGATTGAATGGACTAATTTGCTCCAAATTTCTCTTTCCCACGTCATAGTGAAAACTTACACTCATTCCTAATGATGATATTGTAGTAGTCCAAACATGGTGAATTAGATTAAAATACAAGTGGAGCATAAGCTGGGAATGGTGTATATAAATTGCGTTGCTTCGAACTTAGAAGTTTTTTTACAACTAAGCTTACATGAGACTCAAGCCGCCAAATGCAACTACAACTTCACTTGGCAGATTGCTTAAAAATTTCATTTTTTTTCACATTATAAAAAGTGAGGATAAAAACATTTGAACGTTTTCTCAAAGTTGATAGACCTTTTTCTTTATTCAACTTTTACCATTGTTATTAAAAATTGACTTTGTTGCCAGTTTTTGATTCAGGAGATAACTTTAAGGTAGAGAGGGAAGTCTTACGGTTGATAGCTTGCAAGTACGTGTCTCTTTGCTAATGTAACCAAAACTTATTTTGTGAAATAGTGAGGTTTTTGCAAGTCTAAAAAAAATCTTGAAATTATTTGCAAAACATGGTGTGGATGTCTGGAGAGTGGTAGAATTATCCTCGAATTTTTGGCTCGGTTAATCATCTAAATGCCAATCGATGTACTTCTCTTAATTGTGTTTAAGTGATATACAATCAAATTAAGACATCTTACGGAGCAAATCTGCTGTCATCTTATAGAAGGAGACTATGAGAATGAGACTATACATTCATCTTTGTGATAGGGTACTTTTTATCACATTAGAATTACGCGACTAGAATGTATTTTTAAGCCATTTGTCATTGAATTGTCATATTCTTCTTTCTTTCAAGTAAATCATACCAGAAGGAGTTACAGCGCCCTTGTGATTCCCTCCTTGCAAGATGCACCAATATTTATAACTTCTTTGCCCGATTCTATATAAAGAAATAGGTATATATGCTCTTCGGAAGCGGCTCTTATTATCGTGAGCCTTTAGACTGGTTGACTCAAGGTTTCCAGGTCTTCTGGAAACTTGAATTACTTTGATGTTGGCCATTGTTTCTTGAAATATCCTTAAAAATACTTCTCTGTACATTTTTGTTCTTTCTTATCAACACTAACCCTAGGAATAACTCTAGATTCAATTGAAACAAAGCAATATCTTAATTTTAATCTTGTATTGATTTATATTATCTTTTCACATAACTTAAACCTTTTTTCATTCATATTTATATATATTAATATAAGTGTTTCAATTTTTGTCTTAAACCCCATTTACATTGGAATATTTTAAAGGGAAATATTTTCTGCTATCAGTAATTATTCTATTGCAAAATTCCTTCCTAATATTCTGAATCACTGTTAGAGAGAATGATTACTATCTAAATTGGCATCGCACTCCATAAACTTCCACACTATGAAACATAAGGTCTGTAATGCCTGATGTGTATTCAACATAAGGTAATCCTATTACCTAAGTTCAGAGCTCCTTGGTTGAATGAACAATCTTAACTATTATTAAGCCAATATTCTGCCTGATTACCAAGGCTATTGACTATTAATTTTTAAAAAAGTAGTAAATGTCTGTCACATTAATGTTTTAGGGAAATGAGGCAGAAGTACACTTAAAATGTAATAGATCAGCAAATAGTTTGGCATTATGAATATAATTTGAATCTTTGGTATCGTAAGAAAAAAAATCATGGTAAAAGCAATTCGTATGATATATGATGCCTTTAGGGACTCCGTCACCAACGCATTTATAAGTTTTTTTGGAGATTTATCGCATTGCATAGGTCTCTTCCATGTAATTATTTCTAACTTTTCTTTATATACGTATTCTTATTCCAATTTTTTCATTCATTTCAGTTACGTGTTTAAATATCCTACATAAATTTCTCTGACTTTACTTTGATTATTTTCCATTTGTTTAAGAAAAATCTTAAAATTGAAAGAAAATATTGATTGCATAAAGGGGTCGTGGTGACTTAATGTTCAAGGTCACTGGCTCGGGGTGGGTAGTTTTCGTCGAGTCGTGGGTTCGAGCCTTGATGCCACTAAAGACTTGCTGTGTTACCGGAACTGATGCACGTTACATCTGTCAAGGCTCGAAGTCCTTGCGTTGGCATGGTGTGGAAATTTGAAAAGGGTGGTGCCAGCTCAGGTATCATCCTTGTCACTACACCGAAGTTAAAAACTACGAGGTCTGTCGCCAGTAGCCCCCATATTACTTCTAGTGCGACGTTAATAAAACAAATCATTCAATCTACGAGCGGATGAAAATATACGATACATTTTCTTTATACATACTCTGATACTTAATAGTGCTCTACAGGGTATATTTTGGTCTTTTCTCCGAATAATCAGTTGCCATATAAATCGAGTGATCAGGGTCACAAACTTGCAGCCTGTGTTTTTTCCATGGAGTCCTGAGTCGACTAAAGGCCTATTGTGTAGTGACAACAATGCACATTAAATCTTTCTAGGCTCCAAGGCCTCCCTTCAGAGTGGCGAGGAAATGTGATGCTAACTTAGGTGTCTTCCTCGTCACTTGATCGATTCATAAATTACGAGTTTCCTCTCCATTAACCCTGGTGCTTCTTTCAAGTGTATCGTTAATTTGCAATCAAATTGAATCAATTTCGGTTTCAACATATTAAAAATTAAATTTATCATGCATAATCATTGTAATATTTTTTGTTTCATAACATATTTTCGAGAATTTCATAAATATTTTTTACATTCACTGCGTCAACTCGGAGTGACACAAAAAACAGTATTTCGTTGAAGTATCCATGACTAACTGCTGTACTGAATATTTTTTTTTATGATAAAGATATGTAAAAAACATTATTTTAAAGAGGCTTAAAATGCTTTTAAGAAATTCTATTTTTTCATATAAATTAAAGTTTGTGTTCCATATATATACGTGTTCATTCAGTATTCAGATTGAACTTAAATTGAAATATTTCATTTTTCTTCTTTATAAATAATAATAGTTAATAAAATTTCTCTCTAGAGCAAGAAAGAGAGAGAGAAAATGAAAACTAAAGTTTTTAGCGATAGAAATCATTTCATTTGTAAATATTACTGCACCTGTCTCATCTAGTCTATTATTGTATGATTCTATGAGTATGAATTACTCGAAATAACTAAAACATAAGATATTTCGTCATTTTATTTAACTTCCATTTTTTTTCTATTAATGAAACTCTTCTCTAAGCTCAAAATAAAAGTATTTTTTGAAAAAAAAAGCTATACTTTCGCATTTCAGAACTATTTCAAAATACATTTCCAATTAAAAATTGAAAAGAGGTAACTGTGAAAACACTAATGAACATAAAAACACTTATTTCTTGAAAATTAATTTCTAATGGTTGTACTATTGTTATTTTTATTTCTTCCAATATACGAATTTTCACAGACACACACATATAATTGATAAGCTAATAACTAAACCTTTGGAGGATTCTTAATTTTTTTTTTGTCCAATTTGCAATAAAATTGGAAATAACGACTCTTTTATGTTATAGGACTTCTAAAGTTCAGTTGTATGTTACTTAAGAAATTAGAATACATTTGTATAATAAATTGGATGAAAATATTTGAGAGGTTTCTTAATGAAATCTCTGAATGAAAACTACAAGATTAATAATTGAATTCTATGAATATTTTCGAAATATCCTTTAAAAATTACTTCAACTATGTACTTTAAACTATTAATCTTATAAATTTAAGTCAAAATTGAAGTTTTATTGCATATTAATATCATGAAACATTCAACTTTTTTTTAGGAATTTTCATATTATTTTTAATTTACATTTTCAAATGAATTCGTTCCTCATTAGTGTAAACTCTCTTTAAAATCTTTTTACTTAAGAAACAATCTTAAAAAAAACTTTAACATGATTTCTTAAGTCGCAAACATTTAAATGTAATATGATTGAGGCAGTTTAAAAGTTTTTGCTATTATATATATATATATATATATTACCCCAACTCGGTTCGTTTACCTAATAACCAGAATTCTTTTTTTCTCAATTTTTTTTACCGATTCAGTTTTATTTCAAAGTGTTTGTTATTTCTGAACAAGTTGGACGATTATGAAATATGTTTAAAATCAATTGAATTAAAGTTACTAAAAACAAAAATCGTAGATAAAGATTCTAAATTATGTTGGAAAAATTTAATTCTGATTTAATTACTCACCATTAAAAAAGACTAGTATCAATATCAATAAAATACACAGATTTAATTCAATAACTCAACTTATATATATATATATATATACACATTAAATGAAAAGAGAAAGTTCTAAAGCCTTCTCGGAAAAAATTTCATTATGGTTCACGTATTATTCTTAAAGGATAATACTTGAAATTTGAATTACTAAGAATTTTGTAAAGAATTCTTCTCCCTCTCTCTCTCTTCAAAGGAAATTTAAAATAAACCAATGAAATAGAGTAAATGCAGGGTTTTTACGTGTGTGTAGATTTGCGAAGGGGGAAAGTAATAATGTTCTTGCACCTGTTTTGTTAGGTTCATTTTCTCAGATCTGTCTCCAAAATAATGTCTTCGTGGAATTCTCAAGTGCAAAATAAAGGGACACAAGACATGCTTTACGAGCAATAAGTTGTTGAAGAATATGAAATTCGTATCGTGTCAACATTTATCCTACTAGACGAATTGTGTTATCTTACAGTGTTATGCACACACAAATTTTCTCTTTCTGTGTGTGTGATATCTAAAACAATTTTCTAAAAATGCCTAAAACACTTAAAGAATACAATCTACAGATTCTATTCCTTTTTAATATTTTCTACAGTTATGTAGTTTCATAAAAACATCTATCTATTTCTTTCCAAATTAAATTATTTAAAAGATGAAGGTTATTTAATTCACTTTACAAATATAAGAGATGATTATTTTTTAATGGCAAATGGTAATGAATGATCAATTTTAACGAACTTATTTTTAATGAAGAATTGAAATTTATTTACGATTAAGAGCGAAATATCATTAAATAAAGCTGGTGTTTTTAGATTAATCGCTTAGAATAAAATGATTCAATTATTAATTTTAGAGGAAGTCTTTATAACATTTGCAAATTATAATTATATACAAATTCCTGCATCGATGTGAAACTAATACTTTTTAAGGTTACGGATAACTTCTAATATAAAATTTTTGTTCAATTTTTTTTTTCTCTTTATAAAACGAACTTTTTTGCATACATTCTTTATTTAGTGTTTTACGAATAAGATGTATTATTGAATTTTTCATATGTAACAACAATGGTATATGAGAGTTATCTATGTTTTTATTTTTTAAATACATGCTGTTTGCCAGAAATTCCTTTTAAATGAAAAAATAATATTTATTACTAGATTTTAAAAGAATTTCGTTATTAGAAAATAAGTAATATATCAATGAATAGTCGTAATAAAAGTGTTTTGTAAAAAATTGTTTGAACCAATATAAACGTTTGTAATGGTCTTCTATTATACATCTCATCTGTCATCTTAAAGTTAATCACAACATTTAAATTTCACTCAAGTTTAAGCACAGATTGATTAATTAAAATATTTATATATATATATATATATATATATATATATATATATATATATATATATATTCGAAACATCTTTATTTACTCCTCAATAAATGGGAGCTCTCCACAGTTAATATCCTATCCTCGAGTACTAACAACTTATGTAATTTATCAAAGAATTCCCTTGCCGGAATACGATGAGAGTACCTCCTGAGTTTATTCCGACAGCGTTAATTCCTTATCTCACCAAATCTGCCAAACACACAAAAATACTTCCGCAAACATCACACAAATAATCTTCTTATTTCCATAACTTTAATTTATAATCATCTATTATTTTCCCGTCTCTCCTCTATTCCTTCCTTCTCACTACACTTCAGTTTATATGTGAACTTTGCTTTGCATAAAGGGAGAGTTGTTTGAATCAAGAATCATCCAGAAAATGTCCATAAGGACAATTGAAGGGAAGTATGCCTCATACGCTACACATTTTTAAAATTAATATTTTACCAGCTGATAAATGTGGATTTTCTTTCATTGAGATAGGTTTGGATTTTATATGCTTTCATAATTTACCTTCAACAAAGCAATCTTTATTTTTCAATATCATAATCGAAACTCAAAAAGGCTGGTGTTGAGAAAGGCAAATTATATACTTTTACAAAAGAAAAGAAAACGTTTTTCAATTCTAAGTAATAAGTATGAATACATAAAAATATTGTTCCTACAATATAGGAAATGGGTTTTATTTTCTCTATCAAGAAAGAACATAACAAAAATACCTACACCGGATATTTTAAAATATGATGCCAATCATGGAGTTTTACTTGGTATACAGTTATTATTACATTCCATGCTGTTAGAAAATACAGCTGCACTATTCCCTATTTAATTATCTGACACTTCACTATTGCATTAAAATACAAGCAATGTCTTCATGGAATAAGATGTTAAAAGTTAAGTACAGCGCGAATCAAATATAATTGCAGAATAAATATCTAAAAGCGATCATGACCGTAGGATTTTCTTTTATTAGATTTACTCGTATATTCCTATTCAATACTATTAATTAATTTACTTTCCACCATGATGTATGATTTCAAAATAATTAGATAGCTGTTCATTTTAAGAAATATGAGTTACCCTGTCGGGAAATAAAGCAAATATTAAAGGGGAAATGATAAGGGTATAAAATGAAAGGTTACAATAAGTTAAGATATACAATTAAAACTCGTTGAGTTCCAGTATAATTCGTCATTATACTTCTAAAGTAGAATGAGGAAGGTAATCTCTCTCCCCAGCGGAATAACGGTTTACCATATTGACATAATACTTTCTGTTCACACCCCGGATGAAACAAATAGGCTCGCAATGCTTTGTGTTAATTAACGGTTTCTGGTAAATATACCTTTCTTTAAAAGACGAAGAATAAATGTGCATTCTGAGCTTATAAGTAAAATAAATATATAATTAGTAATTATCAGATATATTGAAATTTATTAAATGAAGCTGATAGGAAAGTGAAACTGATTGGAAGTGAATAGACTGGGTGGTGTTCTGTAATTAGCACTTTTCTTTAGATACAAAAAGTATAAGGTACCTGAAAAATGATACATTGTGACACAACAATCAGAGTGACTAAAATGTTTAATGAATTATGGTAGATAGTTTTAAGAAACTTATTGAGATTTTTTAAATATAGAGAAGACATTCCTTACGAATTGTTGTAAGTTGTTATTTTAATAATACACCACTTTTTGATTTCACTGCATGAGAAAAAATTTTAAAAAAATTGCCTACACACATTTATATTTTCGCATAAAACAAACAGATATGCAGTAAAACTGATAGAAAATTTAATAAGCGTCCTTTAATAATTTAAAGCTTAAAAGCGTTGACATTCCTTATTATATCTTACCGGATGGATGTATATCAAAACAGTTTTGCAATATGAATTAGAGTGGTTTATAACGGATAGGAAGTGATATACTGAAAGGAAATTAAATATTTTATTCCTGGTGTCACTTATAAATTTGCAGTAAGTCCGTAAGAAACTTTTTGAATGGAGAAATATATAAATTTCGCTTATAAATAAGAACTAGATGAATTTTAATATTGCTCATTGATGAGTTACGTGCAATTTTCGGTGTAAGTCAAACTTGTTTATCTTAAGCATTTCAGAGCTCTTTGAACTTTTTTTAATTAAATTTTCTCCTTATTTTTATCAGGATGCCAGACGTTTCCATTACTGTTTTAATAGTAAACTATACCTATATTCAAAAAGTATTTCCTTAGGTTGTATCCTTAGGATATCTTACGGTTACATATAAAAAGAAGAAAGTACACTACAGGTTTTTCGTAAATCAATAATTCTAAGATTTTCTTAGAAACTCTGTTCACACTTCACTTGTAAGTAATGTACTGAATTAAGAATGGGAAACTTCAAGCTGCATTTACTTTTTCCAAGTCGTAAAAGAGCCTCAAACATCAAATAAAAATGGTTTCTTAACAAATTCCTACATATTTTAACTTTAAAAATAAATTATCAGTGATCTTAAGCAAATTCATGCGAAATACAATCGCAGTGATAAAATAAACCCTAGACGCCAAAGAACCCATACAGTCTTATTAGCACTAAGAAACTGTTGCTGTGTTAATAGCAAGAAATTTTAATTTCATGTAAAACTTCATTTCAGTTTCCTTTCTTAATTCATGGCCGAAATTTTTGACGATCGTTTTTAATTTTTTTTCATCTAAGTTTCAATGATAACTTATAATATTTCGAATTTTTGAATACTTAGATTTTAATTCCGCCTCATATTTAACTATTCCTCAAATGTTTCTTTTTTTTTTATCAGATTATGAAATTTACAAAATGTTATTTATTAAAATGTATAAGTTTTTTTAACGTTTCCTGTGCATGTATCATCACCATTCTTAAGGTAAATGTGATACCTTTCAGAAGGAAAATTTGAATTTTTTATGCCAAGTCTTAATAATTCTCTCATTTTTTTTTAATTAAGAGCAATTATAAATCTTATTTTAACATTGAGATATCTATATATATTTAAATACAGTTATACCTCTTGCAAGAGACAAAATGTCTGATCCGGTGGGTATACCTCATCGGGGAGAGCTACTGTATCTTTTTATACAAAGAAAATTAAATTAATGTACATAAATAACTATGCATAAGCCATTATTAATCAATAGCTGTAATTACCTTTTAAGGCATGTACTTAACTTTGAGTACATCTTACATAAGATCTATAGTAGTCATACGTATAAGAAATTTTCAAAGTTTTTATAAACATAAAATTCTATAAACTAAACATAATTATAATTTCAAAAATATATTTTATAAATTTTTAAATTTTATAATTTGAAATTTCCCTAATTTTTATACGAAAATGGTATAGTAATAAAAATTTTTGAGTGTATATTATAGAAACAAGTTATGTTCAATGTGTAAAAAATAGCTGCAATTCATAATATGAAAATTTTCAGCACTATGAGTGGAGTAGACATTGAAGAAAGTGAACCAGAATATCTTCAAAAACCATATTTCGAGAAAAACATAAATGCAGATATTTTTTTGCCTGTCAAATTCATTTACAGCTTTAAAACTGAATTTCTGGTTGTTCAATGTATCACATACTCAAAAATAATGCATCTATGAAAACGGCGAAGAGCTTTTAATTTTTAAGAGCAAATAAAAAAAATTCAAAATTTGAAGTATTTTTGTGTGTCTCGGCTACCTTAAAATTTATTAAATTGCTTTTTACCGCTACATTTTTTGTTTAATATCAGACAGGTAATGATTTTTAATACGAACACACAAAAGAGCTAAAAAAGAATAGAATACAAATCAGTTAGCAATGATTTTTAAATTGCAATATTCCACTTCAAAAGGAATATGCTAAATTTTAATTTACGAGAAAATGAATGAACGAGTAACTCTCAAAATCATAGTTATCTGATTAATCATAGTCTGTCGCACTCTTTAAAGTATGTTAGAATGACATACTTTAAGTGCGACATTTTTTAACATTCGACAAAACCGTTCGAAAGCTTTCATATTTTTATACATGAGATTCAGGCAATTTATTTTAACAGGATTGAGATTTGTATGTTATATATATGTAATATCTCAAACGGCCATGTATCAGCAAGTATGGAAAAAAATTAGTTTATATTCTTCAAAACATTCTCTAAATTAATTCTTTCACTTTCTTTCTGATATCCAACTCGCGGGCGGCACTGTTTCCGTCGAATCATGGGTTCGAGTCCTGATGCCACTAATCCCCCGCCATGTAGCTGGGCTTATGCATGATAAAACTGTCGAGGATTCAATTCCTCCTATTGGCTTGGGGCGGAAGAGAAGAGAGAAGTATCGTCCTCCTCTTTTGACCGAGGTTAAACATATGAGGTTCGTTGTCAATAGATCCCGTGTTGCTTCCATGTTCCATACATATTTATCAATCAATATGATAAATATGTATACCATTTAAATATTTACAAGAAACTGCAAAGAATAAAAAAAAAATCAAAAATTGCAGCTACAGAAAGAGATCTGACTTCTACGTAAAAACTTCGTTAAATTGATTTGATTGAATTTAAATCACATTGAAGCTGTGAAAAGAGTTTCTTTCGATGAATTATATGGATCCTCTAAATTGTAAATGAGAAATTCTATCTGTACTGGAATATATATATATATATATATATATATACATACAAGGTATGGTTATTAAATAACGAGATAGACGCTGTGAAACATTTTATTTTGACTTCATACATGTTTACTTATCATCACCTTCAATAAACACCAAGCCTCTATCCCTACAACGCTACGGTCGTGGTAGCTAAGTGGTTTTCATTTGACGTAGCTTCAAGCCTTGTTGCCACTAAAAACCCACCGGGTAACCGGGGCTGATACACATTAAATATGTCGAGGCTCAAAGTCTTCCCTTGGCGAGGTGTGGAAGTTAGAAGAGGGGGTGCCAGCTATAATGTCGTCCTCGTCACTTGACCGAGTTTCAAAATTACGAGGTCCGTAGCCTATAGCTTTCGTGCTACTTTTAGTGCGACGTCAATAAAGCCAAATCAAACCCTAAAACGTTCCATGCCAATCTTCCATTGTTCGATTCAATGCTTGAAGTCTTATTCTTTCACGCAGTTCAGAAAAATCATGAAGGTAGTAATGTTGATCAATGGTTTAAATTTCAAGGACCCAGTGAAAGTAAACAAGTGCATGAATATCTAGAAAAAGAATCATTGCTTTGAATTTTGATTTTCACATTCGAGCCTTTTTGACTCTCGGTGAAGATGAGTTCTTCCACATCAGGGATTGGCGCTTCGTTTAAGGATCATAAGAAAAGAACACGATTTGTCACAAGTTATTATCCTTTCTAGTAAGTTTTTGTTATTTTCAATAGCATTCCAAGTGTCAGTACAAACATTTTTGCGCGCTTCTTGTTGTTCAAATGTGAGAATTTTAGGCACCATTTGGGCACACACTTTTTGCATGTTGAAATTGTTACGTAGAATTTCCCCTTCGCCTTCTTCCTTTGTCAATTCCTAGAGTCTCAGCAATCGTACCAATGCTTAACTGATGGTCAGGTTGAACCAGATTACCAATTTTTTCGAATTGTCATCCGTTTTTGACGAGGAAGAGCAAGCTGGGCATGAATCATCTTCAACGTTTATTCGGCCGTCTTGAAAACGCTTAAACCACTCAAAAACATGTGCATGCGATAAACATTCATTGTCATATACTTCTTTCAATAAATTAAAAAATTATAAATTTCAGTAGCGGCTTTCCCAAGTTTCAAGTGAGATTTTACAATTCGTGACTCTATTGTTACACTTTTTATTTTTCTAGCGAAACAAAAAAAAAAAAATACCTCAAATGCGAAAGAATGCTACGGTCATACAGATTTATTTACGGATGCGAGAGGCACTGCATTCGAAAGTGAATGCATTACGCTAAACAGCTGTAGGTCTATCACTGGCAATTGCGTACTTCTTCAGAAGCGTCAATCTAGTTATTTAATATCCCCACCTCGCATATATATATATATATATTATAATGTTTGTTAGTGTAACACCGTCGACCCTGGTTCGATTCCAGGTGAGTTCTGCTTGATCATGGAGATAAATTCAGTCCTCCTCCCCTCCCAGGTCGATAAATGAGCACCAAGTTCGCTCGAGGAATCAACTTGGGTCCAGCGTCAGAATAGCCACTCGGCCTTGATATAAGATAGTAATTAGTGTTCCAAGCTCAAAGGCTACGGAAACGGAGATGGGCGCCGCCTGATACGCCACTCAGGTCCGGGTAAACTTTAGCTAACAAATTGAATATTTTAATACTGTTAGATCTCAACTTTGTGATGATTCAGACATTTTAAAATGGCCCTCGGCTTTGACTCGCCTGTTTTACTCGCATTTTGTACTAATGGTGTAAAAATTTAATTCAACATAAACAATATATTAAATGGCTTGCTATGAATCTAGTATTTTGTTTGTTTCGAATGAAACTGAACTGAAGAAGTATATTCATAAATTAGGTTCTGTATGATCACCCATAATGGTAAATATCGAAGCATTATGTCATAGAAAAGAAAATGAAAATAAAAGAAGATTTAATATTAATCTTATTTGATCTTTACTTTTGAATTAAGGATTTAATAAAAATTTTATTATACTAAAATATTTTAAATTAAATTTGAGATAATGCGAATCAGGTAAAGAATAATATATATGTAAGTTTATAAAATTTTAAATAATAAATAATATATATACCAAATTGAGATATTAATATTTTTATCAAAATTATGGAAGTATTAAAATACTTGTATATAATAATTTAAGTGTACCTTTATCTAGAAAATGAAAGCTAATAATGTGTAAATTTTGGATGGTTTGAAGTAAATAATAAATCATTCTAATTTGAAATTTAACTTTGAAACTTCGATAATTTAAAAAAAATAGTTTAAAACAAAATTTTGCGTAAGGGTTCAATTTAAATAAAAATATATATTGCAAAATTAAGCACTTTTTCAGTTAAAAAGTACTGTGTGTTTATACTATTTTACTCAATATGATTTATTTTTCCTCACCATATTTAGTTCGAAACTTCGAGAAGAATCAATGGAAATAATGAAAAGAAAAATGTTGTATAAGTCCAATTTATTTTTCCTTAGTAATCGATTTGAAGTTGTAAACATTTCCAATAAAACCTAGCGAAAATGAAATACGGTAAAGGAACAGAGTTTGTTAATTAATTTGTAACCTTAACGAATGAGTGCATTTCTATTCAAATCAACTAAAAGAAAATGTTTTATAAAGAAGAAAAAGCCCTTCTCATTCAGTAACATTGAAAGAGTACAATTCAGCAGTTTGTTAGAAAATTTTTAATGATTTTGTTCAACGGGAAAGTGAGAGGAAATCAAAGATCTCAGTAATGCTTTTTCCTTTGTAGTTTGTTTCCTGCAATTCTAAATTTAAATTGAAATAAAAAACCTTATTAAAAGTTTTTTAGTTTTGTTAAATTAATTCTGATGTCAGAAAGTTTCTTACGCAATAATACTGTGAAGAAATAAACCTGCCAGTAGAACGATGAAGGCAACGCGAATTTTACCGAACCTTTTAATGAAATAACAAATAAAAGAGGTAAATAATAATAACGCGTTTGTGCAATGTATGTATGTTTTTTTCTTGAGGATAACATGACTTTTAGAAGTGACAATTTTCATTACACGAAATGAATTTTCAAAAAAGGAATTATTTTTGATTTTCGCTAAGACTTTTTTCGCATATTAAAAGGCTTGATTTAGTTCAAAATATTTTTTTACCTAAAAAATAAGGTGTAAACATGTATTTTCTCTCATCTCCATTTTAAATTCTTTTAATTTACATCACGTCCTCTATTTATTTAAGCTGTTTAATTAGTGAGTTTTAATTTTTGTAAAACACATTTACAATACACAAAATTTCACTTAGTATTCATCATCAGAAATACATGTATGATCTCTGCAATATAATAGATATTCTGTGGATAAACTGTTATTGAAAATAATCGGCAGTCTTTCAGTGTTCATGATGTTTATTTACTTAATTTCCATCTCTTTAGTAATCTTATTGAAATTTAATAAGAAAATGATAGTGTATAATTTAATCAAATACTGTCCAAGACATAACGAAGCAGAGTCAAACGTCTCAGGTGACAAGTGTTAATTGTACAATAGATAGTTTTAAAAAAGTCGATAAAGAGTTTTTATATGTTTGAAAGGAAAAAATTTTCTTAATAATTCAGCAGCTTATTCGGTATCGAAAGGCTAGCAGCTAAATAACGGGAATTACGAGGATTTCACTTACGGTTGGAAGTGAAAGTTGAATTTTAAACTTGAAAAGGAATAACGTAAAACAATTTAATTTCAAAAGAGTGGATAAATCAAATTTGTCACATGCACACATCTTTCTCTTTACAAAGTGACAGTTGATAAAAAAAAATTCGCATTCATAAGCTAATCTAATAATCACTAATTAAAATGTATAAATTTTGTAAAAAAATAAGAAATTTAACAATTGAAATTTCATAAATTAGCTCTTAATTATCAAACAGAAATTCAGTTTAATTACTGAAAGTAAAAGTATATAACTTCATCATCGCTTTTCTCAAGGAATTTTTAAACTAGTTGTTGTAAGGGGGAATAAAAACTTATATATATAATTACGAGTTCACAACTCAATTCCAATAAGAACTACCGTGTAGACTCTTTTAAATGTTACACCTTAAACTAAATGAGACATCTATTCTCATATATCATGGTGCTGAAATTTTAAAAATTATTTGCCAGTCTATACTTTAACTTCGTTGTTTAAGCACTGTTTCAATCTAATAATAGTCCCAGGACGAATAACATTTTAAAATAGGCCTAAATCGATGTTAATTCAATATAGTCTTGACTCAAATTGGCTGTTTTCTTGCTTTCTTGTAAATTTGGATTATTAGTAGTCGTTCAAAAAGTAATCAACTATACAATGAAATGAAAAAAGTGCTAACTTCCTGGTCGGTACAATCGATAGTTCTTTTTCGTGAATTATGAAACCTTTTGAATCGAATTTAAAACTTAATATACCTAATGGAGATTGTTAGTGATAAATTAGTCGATTTTAAAAGTAAAATCTGTTTTCAATGGTCATTTGCGTAATTTAGATATTAGGCAAAGGTATTGTGCGTATTTCGGCAAACTAATAATTTAAATACCGATAACATTTTGAATGCCATTTCAGAAATAGAAATTGCACTATCTCTTTCTCTATCTCTGTGCAGTAAAATAATTATCAATCATTTCCTTTTTTTTTAAAAAAAAAATATATCTGGTATGGATTTTAAGCCATTGAAATAGTTTTAATTTTACTTAACCTTCGCTTCGGCGATTTTCTCAAGTTTCCTTATTCAAATTGATTTAATTATAAAAGTATTTCTTACATAATTCAATTACTTATCCTTCAGGAAATTTTTTTGTTACCGTGTTCTTTAGCTGCCTACTAAAAAAAAACACGTGTCGAATTCCACTTGCGACTAGATTTTTTAATTTAATCGAACAAATTTAAGTAAAAAGTAAGTAAGTCTTGTTTTAAAACTTGATATTTTGAAATAGAATGTTTTAATACTAAAGTCTTCTGTTAAGTACTTAACTATAATCCTTAAGTTTAATAATTAATCGTAATGCTATTTACTTGGATGGGAAACATTCAACTTATTTATTTATTATAAATCAAGAACTTTAATTAGTCTCTTTTGCCTGATGTAAGCATTTATTATAAATGAATGCCGTTTGAATAACTATAACACATTACATTTATTGTAAAATGTGCTATAAATTATTGAGCGTAGAGAGAGATTTCAAAGATGAGGATTTCATTCCCTAGGAAAAATATTTGTGAGCTTGTTAGTAACGCATAGAATCGAAGTGACATTAAGTTGACTGATTGAGTGGGGGAAGTTAAGGGTGAATGCTAATTCGAACATCCAAGCTGTGACCCTCTCACTAAAGCGTGGAGCCATCGAAACTCAATAAATGTTCAGTCTTGAAAGAGTCTACTCAAACCAGTTTTATTCTCTTCTATGAAATGATCACAATTATTATTATGAATGTGGAGCAGTTACTAACTCGCGTCCCCATCCGAAAATTGTGCTTAATAACAGCAAAACTGGATCCAAGTTTGGAATAAATACTTGTGAATTGTGTCTGATTAAATATCATCTCTCAGTTGATTACTTAGTAAATTTTTGCATCAATATCGTGTGCCCAACAATCTCGCTAACTTTCTTTCTGTCAAAAATCGCATTAATGTCTTCAAACTCTCCAACTGATTCTTCCAATTCCTCTTCTTATTCACTGAACATACACACATACCAATTCTGATTTATATAAAGGACGGTTCTTTCACAAGGCGAAGTTCTCAAATTAAATAACATTATAAAGTATCCACAATTGTAAGAAGAAAGGGAAAATGTGCGAGAATCTATTACTAAGCTACTTTAAAGAGATTGAATGCAGTGAGTGATTTAAATTATATTTATTTTCTGAATTAACGTCACACTAGAAGTATTAAGAGTGTTATTGGGCCGTTCAAATGATTAGGACAATATCTTAGCCTACACACCTTTCCACGCATTCAAGTCAAGTCTGCGTGAGGATTTTGAGCTCTGACTAATTTCACGAGCATGAATTCCCTACACGGTTTTCAATGCGTTGTTCGTGGAACACTGATGCTCGATTAAGTAACTCCAAGCGAAAAAAATTATTATTGTTCGCGGTTACGGTCGCGAGCTCGTGGCCGTCGTTGTTTCAATCGAGTCGTGGGCTCGAGTCATGATGCCATTAAAGATGTACCTTGTAGCGGGGTTGATGTACATTAAATCTTTTGAGGCTCGAAGTTTCCCTTTATCGTGATGAGGAAAAATTGGAGTGAGAGGTGCCAGCTGAGATTTCATTCTCCTCACTTTACAGAGGTTTACAATTATAAGGCCCAAACCCCGCATGTTGCTTCAAAGTATAACACATCAACAAACAATCAATCAATCGGCGAAAAAATGAAATTCATAATTAAAAATTGTTGCGTACAAGGATTCGATACAAAAAAGAGATTCATTAAAAATATTCATGAAAATTCTTGGATCTGTGTTAAAAATGAATCTCTTTGATCCAGTAAAAAAAAAAACCCTATATACATATTATTTTTTTCCTGCGTCATATTTTTGCAAGACAGGATTTTTCAACGATAGTTAATATTAAAACAAAAAAACGCGAAAGCGGGAAAGATGGAACTCATGTATCATTTATTTGTCCCAAAATTGCTGCAATCTTCAAAGATTAACAATTTCGTATGTAATACCATATTTGAATTTTTTTACGAATGGTAATTTTAAATGATTTTTATGAGTAAATATGGATGCATCAATCAATATTGATGTTTTGTTCTTTCATAAAAGTAACATTTTGAGACTAACCCGCGAACACAATTTTCTCTTTAGTAATGGCGTAATTTTTGTGAGTTATGTCAGTTATTTTCATTGCGACCTTGATTTCAAATCAGATCGTCACCCCTCCTTGATTTAAAGCTGTTATTGTAATGTAAGTGTTCTGCAAAAAAAAAAAACTATGTTAGAGTATCTTTCGAGTAGAAGACTCATACTGAAGTCTTCTAAAAACCGAGACCCAAGCTATCTACCGAATCGTCTATGAGTCGATTACTTTCTCAAATAAACTGTCGTGGTATGTACTTGAATAAGACGCATAACATAGCTATGTGAATTACCTAGGTAATCAATTATATTTTAAAAGGCGAACTATACTCAAAAACAATAAAGATAATGTAACGGAAATATTGCTGAATTATATTTAAAAATCAAAATTATCGCACGAACCGTGTTTCCTTCATCCGAAAAGTTATAGATAAATGTCTAAAAGTCAAATATTGTACTTGAAATCAAAATGAAGGTACTGAGTCTTTTACTTTATATATCACAAGGCAATTCCTCTGTGTCTTTGCTTTTAAGAAAAGCAGTTTTATTTTTGTTGCATATATTCAGAGTTTCTCATCTGAAAATTTACAAAAATTACATTAGTTAAAAGTGGATAAGTATTTGGTTTTTTTGTAGTGGTTTTATGCGGAGATAGCAAATAATGATGTCGGACAGGAAATAAATGATCACGGTAATCTAGTGGTCAGGGTCGCGAACTCACAGCCGGTAATGTTTCCGTCGAGGGTTGAGTTCGAGTCCTGATGATGCCGCTAAAGACCCGCCGTATAGCCGGGCTGATGCTCGTGAAATCTATAGAGGCTCCAAGTCTTGTAATTGGTATTGAGTGGTAGTTTGGTGGGGGAAAGTAACAGCTAAGTATCGCCCTCGTCGTGTAATTGAAGTTCCAAATTACAAAATCCGTCACCGACAGTCCCAGTGTTGCTTCTAAATACGACAATCTTGTCAGTCAAAAAGTCAATCTTGTAGAAAATGCATGAAATTAAATTTACTAAGATGTGATTCGATGTTATGTTTTGAATTCGTCCTTTTTTGAGCGTCTTACTAGATATATAATGGGCAAATACATGTATTATGTATTATGAAAAAATATACATTTGAATGAATGTTTTTGGTGATGCAAAAACGATGCTCAGAAATCGACTTTCGACAGTTCATTTCTTATTCTGTTTGTGTGCGTGTCTGTGCTTATTTTATTATAACAATATTAGTATACATACTTTAAGATATATTTAATGCATTTTTGAAGACTGTTCGTATGGAAAAGTTTTCGTTAATTATTTAACTTTCATTATAATTATGACATAATTAACATAAGTTATTAATAAAATACGAAAGAAATGCCATTTTGAAAATTAAGTTTGTCATACCCAGATGTATACTGCTGTTTGTAGAAAATGCAACACCATGAAAGAATCATCAGAATCAAATGAAATTTAATGCAGAAACGACTTGTACTGATACAAATAAATGATGAAATTTTCAAAACAAAAGAAACAAATTAAGCGTCCGAAATCAGTATTTGGTGCAGCCACCATGCGCTGCAATAAGTGCTGCTATACGACGTGGCATGGAGTCAAACAGATGTTGAATATCTGCTTGAGGAAGAGAATTCCATATCGCTTGTATGCGCAACCAAAGTTCGTCTTTGGAAACTGCAGGACGCGGATCACGAGCGAGACGCCGACCAACCATATCCCACACGTGCTCAATAGGCGACATATCCGGTGAATAAGCAGGCCAAGGAAGAAGTTGCATGCGTTGTGCTGAACAGAAGTCTCGAACAGTCCGCGCAACATGTGGGCGTGCATTATCCTGCTGAAAGATAGCTCCAGGGATGCCTTGAAGGAAAGGAACGACTTCGGGCTGTAGCACTTCACGGACGTACCTGTTGCTATTGAGATTACCCTCAATTCGTATCAAATTGGATCGTCCATGATACGAAATCGCACCCCAGACCATAACTCCGGGTGTTCGACCACTATGTCGTTCAATAATACACTCAGGAAGGCAGCGTTGACCGGCATAACGTCTAACACGAACACGGCCATCATGGGTCCACAAATTGAAGCGTGATTCATCTGAAAAGACAACTTGGTGCCAATCAGCTCGCCTGTCTCTGTGCTCAAGAGCCCACTGCCGACGCAGCCGTCGATGATTCGCCGTGAGGGGAATCCTGTATAAAGGCACCCTTGCACGCAATCCACGGCGCAGCAGACGACGACGAATTGACGAAGCCGACAATTGTACACCTGTAGCAGTAGACCAACGTACTGCCAGCTGCCTGGAGGAAGCTGTGCGATCATTCACCGCCATGCGGAGCAGGTGTCGATCATCGCGCTCTGACGTCACCTTCTGTCGTCCAGTGCCTGTTTTTCGAGTTGTTCGGTGCTCGTCGGTCCACTGCTTCCAAACTCGCATCACTGTGGAACTGTTCCGCTGCATACGAGCTGCTATTGCGCGATAGGAAAATCCTCCTTCTCGAAGGCCGATTATCCTCCCTCGTTCAAACTCCGTAAGTTGCTTGAATTTCTTATTCTTCCGTCGTGGAGGCATACTCAGGTCTCACTAAACGTTTGCCACTAACAAATAATCATAGACTATTTTCAACGTCCCGCTACAGCACTTTATTTATACGCTTTCAGCATCAATTCAGAGGGCGCTGCGCGCGCCGCGCACGCGCGATGGCTCTGAAACTTTATTAATTTGCATAATATCCTATAATTGACATTTGCTGCGAATTTCATTTGATTCTGATGATTCCTTCATGGTGTTGCATTTTCTACAAACAGCAGTTTATATTTTGCTATTATAAATGTACCGGGCTATTTCTTTGCATTCATAAATTTTTAAGCATTTGTCGAGAATTTGTGAGTCTTAAAATTAATGAATTGTCTTTATAAGAATATAAATAATAGAAAGAACTTATAAAAAACAGTTTAAGTAATATGCGCCTTTGTTTAGAATAAACTTGCTGTCATGGTGAGACAATCACATAAAAATATTTACAATGAAATGCTTTTTACTGACGACATACTTTTAAAACCTTGCTGCTTATGAATTTGAAAGTGAAATAGTTGTGAGATTAATGGATATTTTTGAAAATAATTTATCAGTGTATGTTAACTTATATGAGGTGGGAAACTTTTTTTTAAAAAAAATTCAAGTGGTGCTTAGTAAATAAAAGATGTCTTTTGTGATGTAAAATTTTCTATCAAAGCTTTAAATGAAATGTATCATGATGAACTTGTTATTTTTCATTTTAAATCATAGATACAGTTGAATTTTATTTATCAAAATACTATTTCATTAGAATGTTTCCTATACTACCTCTATATAGGAGTACTATACAGGAATCTTTCCTATTCCTATTTTCACTTCTGCTCCTTCATAAGTTAAATTGCATAAGCTATTCAGTTCGAGTTTGTTTGAAAAATTTACTTAAAAACTTTTTTGATTCTTTCTTTACATGGGCCAGATGACATTTCCTTAAAATATTGCTCCCACATGGGTCGAAAAAATAAGGTAGAAGTAATCATGACCTAAGGCATTTGTTAAAAATGAACTGATTAGCTAAAATATTACTGTTAAATATTCCAAAACTAACTAACAATAACACATTATGAAAAAGTTTTTAAATAATAACACACAATATGTCTATATTAAATTATCACACTCCAATACAATTCAACAAATCACATTTTTTAACTATCATTTCTTTACACCACTGAAATTATTTCAAATGACAAAGAATTGTTTTTAAAAAACGGTTTTTCATCCCAATGAAACCTAGGTATAAGTGAATTATAATTTCGCAAAGAAAATTAGTAGATATATATCAAATTATGTTTTCAAAATTCAGATAAAAAAATGTGCTTAAATAATCAATTTTTCTCTAAAGCTCAAAAACTAATATATTAATGAAATAGCAGAAAATGACTGCAATGATCAAAAACTTACGCACTTCCTTTTTCTAGAATCCAAAAACAGGATCTTTGTACATTAAGAAAAAATTAAGCAGTTCACCGATTACGATATAACATCTCATTAAACTCTGTCCTCCTGAAAATATTGATTTTCGGATATTGCCGAAGAGAAAAATAATTTTAAATACAGGATTTGAACACCTTTCTGATTGATGTTTTAATTTACAGTAAATCCTATTTCCATTAAATGGTAGAGGACGCCTAGTGCTCATGGCCATGAATTCGAGGTCGGCGTGGTTTACGTCGAATTCTGATGCCACTAAAGACCTACTGTATAGCAGGGCGAATGCAAGTTAAATCTGTCCAGGCTCCAAATCTTCCCTTGGTATGGTGGAGAAGTTTGGGGAGGGAAGATCCATTTTACTGTCATCCTCGTCACTTGATCGAGGTTTAAAGGAACGAGATCTGTCTTTAGTAGCCCTCAGTGCAAATATATTTAACATTCAAATCCATTGAATCTCTTATTTTCTCCGAATGAGTTTAATTGGCAATAAAAGCCTCTTAAGAACATGTGATACACTTCCGAGTCTCTGTTCTACGAACAATTGACAGGAGCTTGTAAGTGATGTCTCATCTCTTGTATCAAGCGCTAATTTCCAGTAGTCACTTACAGCGACTGAGATGAGAGCAACAAAAAATGGAGAGAAAAAAGTGAAACTAACTGAATAGATTGGTAGGTCCCCCATTCACAGTTTTCTCACGTATCTCGAACAAACCTCAAGAGAAAAGTCCGCAGTGTTGAGAGGAGAAAAAATTCCCAAAAAATAAATAAAACCCTGTGTACCACGGTGTTAAGATAGACCCAGAGACGTGTACTGCATGTTTGAAAAGATCGGGCAATTGGTGTACCAAAGAACTAATAGAATTTGTTATGATGATAAAAATAAACCTAAAAAGAGTCGTTCTGTTAAAATAGGATGTTTTTATTTATACATTTTTTTTTTCAAGATATCTGAGAAAAAGTTACAATCAGAGTTATTTATGTCAATAGACGGAAAGTAAGGTAAGAAAAGCGAACACATTTTTATATATTTATGTTAATTTATAAGTATGCGTGAAATATAGCACTTTATTATAAAGTAATTGAAAAACTTTGAGACATTGCTACAATGAATAATTTTTCCATGATTAAAAATGGTATTTTTCTAAATTTATAGGAAAAGAGAAAAAAAAAGTAGGATACTTAATATATTCGGAGCTACTGTATCATACTTTTTTTATTATTTATGTATTCATATTGAAGTACTTTTTAAAATACTTAAAAAAACCATTTCTGAATAGAAATAGCGGTTAAATATGCATAATTATTATGCAAATGAAGTTCAAGTAAAATATGAAAAAATTTTAAAAAGAAGTTATATAATGAGTTCTATCTGTATAGTAGCTAAAGACTTCTATCTATTTAGTTGCTTTTAAACATTAGTTTCTTTATATGATGCAGAAAAATAAAATTATTGCTTAATCATTCGTACGTTTTTAACTAAGTTACTTGAAATTTTAAAAAAAAAATAGAACGCTACATTCCACAGGCAAGCCTTTTAAAAACCATTATTTTAAGCTCAGGATTTACAATAGTACAATAAATCACGTACGTGACAAACATGAATTCAATAAATCCATTTCTATTAATTTTGTTGATAATTTTCGATCTAATATAATCGTTTGTCATCAGCATTGAATTACTTTGTTTTAAAAGGAAATCGATAAATTAATTTTCATACTGAAGGGGGGGGGAAGGGCAATGCAACTCAACAAGTGTATACTAATAAAAGCATTTCTTATTCTGAATATAAGCAGATATAATTATGAATTAGAAAAGTAGAAAAATAATGAACAAATTCAAAAACATGAAAAAAATGGACTTTGAAATAGTATACTTAGCATAAATAAGACTCATTTAAAAAAATTATCCATTGATATCTATAATCGGACTTCACATTTATTGTCTCATAACTAAATATACTTTAGTAAGTTATTTACTTTCTCTCAGTAAAATTATAATTTCAATAAAATATGACACAATGAGGACTGAGGTATTCGGTTTGTCTAAAAACAGTACAGTTTTATTTTTGCTGTTATTAAACTATGATATTTTCTTGATGGATAGGGAACCTTTAATTACCTAATATATCTGTATTTGAAGCATAGGTTTTGCAAATTTTGTAATATGAAGATTAAAAATTAAACATGTTGAGGTCAAAAGTGTATCTTTAAGTAAATTATGAAAATTTCCGTGTGACTGAAGGAAATAATTTGCGTTACATTTTAAGCACCAAATAAGAAATAATAATATTGACAAGGTAAAATTTTGTCTATTAGTTAAGGATATTAGCAAATTTTAAAATTTTACCTACATAAGTTGATTTTTGCCTTCTAGACTTCCTAAAATGCGTATTAAGCGCGAATAATTTTCACAAATTTATACTGTCTTATATATAAATACATTACGAGTAATTTTGGAAATAAATTAAAATATACGATAGCGGCTCAAAAAGTACTCTTGTTAAGGATGGGAATTAAGAATAAGTTAACTAAATGTAGTATAGTCAAATTACCATTTTCTTCTTTCTGGAAAGTCCATGGGTATGATGCCCAAATCCTACTCATCCTCAAAACTCATAGCAATGACTTTTCCAGCCTAGGAGACCGTCTGGGCCTCCTTTGGAGCAGTTTGGTGAAAGTAACCCATTATCTTGGTCGCAGCTTGGTTTCCTGTATATAGTTGTGAATCTCGGTCACATCGATGCAGACAACTCGACGTGGCTGCAATCAGAACTAACCTCTGAATCAGTGTCAGATTAGTTTTGACTCTGACTAGCAGATATCAGAACGCAATGTGTGCATCAGAATCGTAATCTGACCTCAAAAACAAGTACTTTTTGAACGATTCTATGACATTTTGAGTCGTATTCAAATCTCGTGATCATCCCTGTAGCACTCGGGTGTGAGTAAATTTGTCAGTTACCTGAGCCCGATTTGTTTATGAGCTTTAAGAGTTAAGGTCTGTAACATGACTCGAGTAGCACTGACCTGAAAATTTGCGCTACTGAGACTGAGACTTATTTTTCTAAGAGATTCTGACTTAAGCCTTTGAATATCATTGCTTTTGATGTAACTTTATGAGATATTCAATTCAATTAAACTCTCAAATATTTTTGATAAGGAATATGTTGCTTTCAAGCAATATAAAATCCATGACAAAGAAAACATAAATGTTAAAAAAAATGTGTTTCTTCATTCTCAAATTTTTAAATATTTGTAGCGAATATTACAACAGTTGAATGAGACATGAAATAAATAAACTCGTATTTATTAAAATGTCTTCATTTTAAATTTGAATTTTTTTTTAAATAATATTACCAACAATATCATGAAGATTAATTTCTTAAATAGTTCTCGAAAACATGTTATATTTAACTGAATAAAAACTATCAATATATAATTTTAAAGGCATCATACATCACATGATATTGAATAGGTAAATATTAAAGCAAACAGAAGAGAAAAGAGAAATCCTTATCATAACTCTTATAATCAAACAAAAAACGAGTAATTCAAACAAAAATGCTTGAAAATCTTTAAAAATATGATGAGAAATAAAAAAAAAAATTCACACACACAGATTTGTATATAATAAAACAAAACAATATTTTACCCGATAATTCGTATTACAAATATGATGAACTCAATAATACTCAAAATAATTAAGTTTGACTTCTAGAATGGAAGGCTAGAAAAATTTTGATCCCTTGATTGTTTAATAACGTTGTACTTAGAAGCATAACTTGATAAGTCACTCTGATAAGCAACACGATGACTAGTAGGAAAAATTCTTCTTACTTTAGATCCTCAGTCTAGTGACGAGAATTATACCTGAGATAGAACATTTCTCTCCAAATATCCACACCACGTCAATAGGGGGACTTTGAGCCACGACAAATTTAACGTGTATCGGCTCCACTACAGGATGGTCCTTAAGTGGTATCAGAGGACCACGGTAGTCTGGTGGTCATGGTCACGAACTAGCGGCTGGCGCTGTTACCGTCAAGTCGTGGGTTCAAGACCTGATGCCAGTAAAGACCCGAAGAATAGTGGGGATGATGCGCGTTAAATATGTCGAGATTCCAAATTATCTCATTGGCGCAGTGTAGAAGTTTGGAAAGGGGAATTCCAGCTCAGGTGTCCTCCTCATCACCTTTTCCATCGATGTTCAAAATTACGAGGTTCGTCGCAAATAGCTCATATACTTCCTTTAAACTCAATGTTAATACAACAGTAAAGCAATTTCCTAGGAGGTTTTATAATCGTTACTGAATGACAAATAATAATAAACATGTAATAAAGATATTACTTCGTAATAAAAGAACATAAAATAGCTTGGGATTAAATATGTTAGCTTGCCGTTAAGATGGACAAAGACATAATTAATATTTTTAATTTATGTTAAAAAATAAAAGCATATATCAATATACATAATCACGCATAAAAAAGTATTAAATGTAATAAGTGTATGAGGACTTCATGAATTATTAATCTGCATTTATGAATAAATTATGAGTGTGAAGTATATGAGAAGTGACTTGTCGAAACAGATTTTTTTTTTAAAAAAAATCGCATAAAACATTTATCAAATAAATTTATTCCAAACAAGAAAACTGAATATTGATACTAAAGTGTAATTTTGAGCTATAAAGAGATTTAATCAATATTTGCAATTTTCAATTTAAAATTTTAAAACTGTAAGAAGAAAAAAAAATGTTTTATAGTGTATAGTATTTAAACTTAGAAAATAAATTCAGATGTTTTTTTTAATGTATCTTAAGTGCTAATTACATAAAAAATATATCATTTATATTTTTATTTTTCATTTACATAAAAAATATATGATTTATATTTATTATGTAATTTTTAATCTATATATTTTCTGGTCTCTTTTAAGTCTTAATAAGTAAATTCTAAGGCAAAATATATTAGTTTTAGACTTTTGATTAGTTAATTAATCAATTTTTTGATTAAGTAAATAAATGTTACATTACATAGCGGGAAATATTATTTGGTTGCAAGTAAAGTATACTACGAGCTACAATATGTTTTTTTTATACATTGAGTGATATTACAAATTCCAACATCGATATTATTTTTCTGCATCACGTTTAAACTCTTTCTATATTAGTTTTAAATATTACAGAAACCAGTTATACAGGAATTTTATATATATATATATATATATATATATCTTAAAATTTGACTAATAGGAATAAAAGCTTCAATGGACAGTTAACCTCACTGGTTGCAAGATTTTGAAAATAATTTCTTGCAAAGAACACCAAGCTGGAACATTTCACTTTCCGTTAACTCTAAAAGCCTGTCCTATAGCGAGAAAGATGCATGTTATATCAATCGTGGTTTCAAGCCCTCCCATTGGCATAGTGTGGAAGTTTGGAAAGGGAAGTGTCAAATCATGTGTTGTCCTCGTTACTTGACAGAGGTTCCAAATACGAAGTATGTCGGCAATAGCCCTCGTGTTGCTACTGTTTAGGATATTAATAAACAATCAAACCAAATCACTTTCCGAGAAATGGTGATTTATATCCAGTCTAAACCTTTAAACCATTCAGCAAATAAAAAAAAGTTTTTAAATGGTCGATCCTCTCTTAGCAACCTTTGGTTCCTTTAGCTGGATTTTTATCTTCTCTGTTTTGTAACGAAAGTTGCCGTCTGCGCTTTACTATCAGGGGACTTGTGGTTGATTATTTTTGCAGTCACCTTTGCAAGTGATATACATTCTTTCCTTGTTGTATTGAGTTACGCTTTGAAAAGTTTCCATTTGTCGTCAACGCCAGTCTCTAGTTGAAAAGGTTTATCTATTTGACGTGTGCTCCGTAGCTGGTATAATATTAGTTGTGGTTTATATGCGGTTATCTTAATTAGGCACACAGAGGCTAATATTTGCGTTGACGGTACATAAAACTAGTAGTTCTAGTTTGTGCTGCCACCAAGTCTTCAATTCCTGGGTCACCAATTTGGCAGGTAATGTTTTCCCCGCCACATTGCGGGATGTTTTCCTACCCCGAGGTGAGGGAGGACAATTGAATTGATTTTGAGTGATGGCCACGTTTCGAATCCTCCAGTCTTGTCCAGTCACTTTTTGCTGTGCCAAAAGGGATGTCCCTTTGGGATAATTATTAAGGCATTTTATCTTCTGTCGTCGCTGTTGAAGACAGCCACTTCAAAATCATTTAACTAAGTAGTTGTTAAATAAAATCGCTCACTTGTTAGTTAGTATTAGCTTTCATAAGTAATTCAGATTACAAGCGTTAATTTCAAAATGCTATAATGTTTTCCATACAAAATGCAATGCCACGAAAAAAAGTATTCACACCTCAGGAAATTTTTGCTATGTATGTAATAAGCTAGAATATGCAAATTATAAGCATTTCAGGTCAGACGCACATTATGAGCGCATGCAGCCTTTCCAACAAATGCAATATAAAAAGAGAACAGAAATACATTTTGAAGCATTGGAATTGCTTTTTCTTGCTGTTGTTTTGAGTGAGTAGCCTCAATATGCCTCGTAAAAAGAATCTGTGTGTCATTTGAGCATGTTTCTGAATTCAACTGAAGAAGAATTATGGCTTGCTGAAAAAAAAATTATTCTACCGAAAAATGGATCACTGTGTCGGACATACCCAAACAAAGTGATGCGGATCTGTAATTGATGCATGCAGGATGGAACGACAGACCACTCGTCGCAACATTACACGTGGTGACTGATCGCTCTGCTACTTCTGGAACAGTATCACTACAATTACAGTTCATTGCACAACAATTTGTGCCCGCAAGTACTATTCGATGTCATTTCAAGCGCAGTGGAATGTCCCTAAAACGTCTATTGTTACTATAAATTTGTCACAAAACTGCAGACAGTTGCGTCTGCAGTGATGTATAGAATGGCGGATGGAGACAACAGAACAACAAGACTTTATCATTACAGACGTATCATGCGGCTGCCCCCAACATCACGAATTCTGATTAGTATCTGGAAACACAGTAGAAAGAGATTGTTTAATTGTTACCTTGTGTAATGCCAATCCAGACCGTCACCCAGTATAATGGTTTGTGGAATGGTATTGGATTCCATTCCCCCACCCCCGAGTACACAATGCCAATACAATTACCAGCCAGCGCTATTTCTCTCAGGAAGTGGAACTTGTTGACCACACTTAACTTCAGACCTTGCCAGCGGCTACATTCTAACAGGACAATGCACGACCATACATGGCACGCAATGTTCAAGATTTCTTCGACCACTAGATTGCTTTGCTGCCATGGTTTGGCTTTTCTCCCGGTCTATTGCCTATCGCCTATAGAACATGTCTGTTTGATGTTCGGAAAACTACCCACCCCCCTCGCTACTACACCAGATTATCTTTGACAACGTGAGGATGCAATATGGGCGGCCGTATCCCAGAAAGACATCCAGTCTCTTTTATTTATTGTCAAGACGTGTAACAGATGTTATTGCATATTAATTCAATACTAATTATTTTGATAATCAATAATAATTCGTTCAATTCTAAGTTCATCATCTTCCTCATTACACAGAAATCCGTTTTTTCCATTGTTACATCTTCTTACTGTATGTTACTTCTCTAACAAATTTGACTTTGATATCACTTGTCTTGGTGATACATTTTGGATGGCCAGTACTGCAGAAATGATCCATTTTAAATAATAAAGAATTAAGCTCATGGGAATGAAAAAAAGCTCACTTACTAATAAAACTCATAATGCAATTTACTTTAAGCAATAGTGTTTTAGTTCATTGTAATAATTTATTTTTATATAAAATATGACGTAAAATTAAATTGATTATTAATCCTCAAAGGATTACGGATTTTTTCGTATAAAAATATTTAATTAATAGAAAAAGAAAGAGTGATTTTTTTTCCATAAAATTGTCGGTTCTTTTAATGCGGGAGAAATGAAGAGCCAAATAAGGCAGTGACAAATTTATTTACAATGGAGGGTTGTCACAGTACATTTCCTTTTATAAAAATGACTCCCTAGGTGATGCTATAGAATGTAAACATTCTTCTTTTAAAAATATTTTCCATCTCTGCATCTCCAACCTTCCAACTTGTAAGCCACTTGAATATCTTATATTTGTTGTTCAAAACGCAAAGGCAACGAGTTTTGAACAAATAAAATGGTATTGAATGAACTGAAGTAGGACAAATGGATCTCGAGATATATTCAGTTCCGAGAAGAGCTTGAGAGCATCATTTCATCTTCAGGGTTCTCAACTGCTACTTTAAAGTAACGTCGCGAGAAATGGGCTTCTTAATGTAAAGGCAGCGATCTTTTCAGTACAGGAATATTGATGGTAAAAGGGAAATGAGTTGTTGCTGTTATTTATTCGTTTATATGATTGATCTTAGTCTTCATCTAATAAGCGGGAAACATTTAAACGCGCAGTTTAGTTTTATTTCTTACGAAGTGGTATGGTAAAGGTTTAATTTTTACTATGAAATTACCGAGATATCTGGATAAAATTTATTCTGCATATTAATTAATCCTTATGTACTTAATATTGTAAATTACAGCAATTAATATTGATTTGCTTGGTTTTAGGAAGTCCTTATATAGAAGTAACACTCAGTATCGTAACGTTTAAATTATTATTGCAGAATATCGTAAAGTCTTAAGTATTACTAAGAAATAACCTAAATATACGGATCAAATGTATTTTGCACATTAAATTATCCTTATGTACATAATGTTGTAAATTACATGAATAAATGTTGATTTGTTTGGTTTTAGGAAGTCTTACATTGTAATGTTCAATTATTAACGTAGTGTTTTAACTAGTATCTCGGGGTATCGTAGTAGTTTAATTATCACTACAAATAATCGATATAGATACTTTATTTTTTATTTATTATTCTTAAGATCTCTTTACATAGTCATCATCTAGGTTTCTACATGGTCTCAACGTTAGGTCATCAGTGTATTTTGTTGGTTGGCTTTATTTACGTCGCACTAGAAGCAATACGAGGGTTATTGGTGACGAACCTCGTAATTTTGATCCTCAGTCAAGTGACGAGGACGACACCTGAGCTAGCACCCCTTCTCCTAACTTCCACACCACGCCAACGGCCATCATTGTAGAACTCATCAAATTGAATTCTATTTTCTCCTTACTAAGGGTTACTGCAGTTCCTGAAACCAACCAAATCAACAGTAATAGCTGTAATTTACAACTTTATGTACATAAAGATCTATTAATGTGCAGAATAAATTTGTTTCGCAATACCTTGGTTTTTTCTTATAGAAATTATTAAAAACTTAAGATACCCTTCATTAAACCGAATTTCTTTATTTTAAATATTTCAAAGGAAATATCTCCAGCTAAGCGTCAATTTTGAATTTACCCAAAACTTGAAAATAAGTCTCTTTGCTGTAACTTGAATAATACTTCAGAATTAAAAAAAAAGTTTAAACATAAGGTTATATATTTGAATTAAACTGCAGATACTTAGTAGTGTAAACCTAATACTTTTAATTAAAAGGGCATGAAATTTATTTTATGTTTTTTAATTGAAATTCAAATGTACTTTAGAAAGTGGGGCGCTTTGAATGCATCGCGATAGTTGAAATAATAAATTGTTGTAAATAATTGTTCGAAAATTCTTGATATATGAGCAAAAATGATGGTTATTAATTCAAAGTTAAATGTTATATACTGGCCGGCGTTTTAAAGCTGCGAAAAATGAATTCAAAATGACTCCATTAAACTTCTTAATATACATTGATTTTTAATGAAATTGTTCAGTAGGTAAAATTGAATTGATGATTTATAAAAACGCGAAAATTAGCTTCTACTAAATAGCAGCGCGTGTACATCATTAAGATATTAATCCTCCACTAACAGTATGCATTTTTATATTAATTTTTTTTATTTTGTTGACTAGCAACACATACGATTCATTACAAGGAAAAATTGATTAATTGATTATTCATTGATATAATTGATTACTTATTTTTATCACGCTTCCTTACGAATTACTTTATGAATTGGAAAAATTAATGAGTAACACATTTGGAGATTTTATTGTGCCATTTCATGTAAATATGAGTGGGGGATGCAATATTTTCTGAATAAATCGTTACTTTACTTGTATATTATAATATTTACATTACCGAATATGAAACTGAGATTTCGGAAGTTTATGATGATTTCTATTTAAATGGGACAAAAATGTAGGAAATAAGAGTGCTTATTTTTCAAAAAGTTAATAAAAATGAAAGGTGACACTAGAATAATAACGGTAAAATACAGTAATTAATATTAATTGCTTAAATAAAAGGATGCCATGGAAAATCAGTAAGATGTGATGTATATTTCTATAATCCAAGATATACATTAATGAAGTTTTGAGGAGAATACATTTCAGAGGAATAAAATTGAAACACATTTCTATAATTTTAATTTGTGTATTATTCTTTAATTAACGCACATTTATCGATATATTTAATAACTTGAAGTCTCTGAATATATATATATATATATATATAATGAAGAAAGTTCAAGTAAAAATAAAGATGTAGCCTAAATATGAATAATTAAACATAGTAAAAACATTCATATACACGAATATCGATAAGATATAAAGTACAAAAAAAACTACCATACTAAAACATTATTAAGAGGATAAAACTAAAGTTAAAAAGAAACAATTTAATGTATTTTTGTTCGGCTAATTTCATGCAACTAATGAATAAGTGAAAGCATTGCAAGATTTATAAGATTTAAGCAAAATATTATAAATACCAAATAGAATTCTATACATATAGAGAATGGCTGGGGAAGTAAAACAAAAACAAATTACAGGATGTACAAAAACCGATTGAAAAATGCTACAAAAATGTAAAGATAAAAACCAATAAGAAAATGAATTATGATATTATTAAGACTGCAAATGGTTTAAAACAGTATCTCTGGTTCATTCGAAAACGTTTTTAGTGTAATGAAATTAGGCATACAAATTAGATTGTTAGAGTACAAACTGAGCAAATAAATTAGATTGTTTCTTTTTAATTTTAGTTCTATCCCCTTAATATTGCTTTTAGAACAGTGACTTTTTTGTACTTTTAACTATGATTTAATAAACTTGTAATATTTTTTTGTTTTTTAACTATGTTTAATTATTCATATTTAAAATACTTCTTTATTTTCACTAGAATACAATTTTTTATTACATAATCATCATTTTTTTAAACAGAAATAAGAAAAGTTCCTCAATGATAAAGAAAAACCTTTATCTATTTTTTTTAATTTGATTCGACAAATGTTATACAAAAATATTTTATTTTTTTCAAAAACTCTATTCCAAGAAATTAAATTTTATAAGTAGTATTTTAAGTCGGACCATATACAATTTTTGAAAGTAAAATCATAATGTATAGTGAAATTATATATTCATGTTTACAAATCATTAAAAATTTTCAAATTCTACAATAATACTCTCAAAGAAGATTATAAATCCTTTTGCTAATAATTTCAGTTACATATGACTAGATTGTAAGATTGGCTTCTATTACTATTTTTGTATGATTGCACTTTTCACATAATTTATTGTGTAGGGATTATCGGCACTTTATTCTTGTTCCCACAGCCATATCTCAAAGATGCGTAAAGCCTGCTTCTCCACTATCCCATGCTCTGCGTTTGAGGCGTCAACTTGAATATCAGGATCCAACCTCTTCAATTCACAAACGCGGTAAGATTTCACATTTGAAAAATATGTGTTCGATTTGTCTTTTGTTTCTTTTTTTAATTTCAAAGCATGGGGATTTTGGACGTTTTGTATTGTGTATGTGTCTTGAAATGGTGTTGTCAAAATTCAGTGTCTGTTTGTGATGATCGATGTTTCTGTATTTTGTAATTCTTTGCATGGTGTGTGTTGTTAAATGTGTGTATTTTTGTTAAAAAGGAGTCTGTGTATGTTATTAAACTTTGGGTTTTATTTTCGTTATCTCCTGGGGATTAATTATTATTTTATTTGATGTTTAAAATTTTTAAACATATGACAAATACTTTAATGTTTTGTGTTGTTTTGAAAACACTCTTTCGTTTAGTGTAATGTGATATATGCACGTAAGAACCTATTGATTTCTGGACACCTAAAGTTTTAAATGTTGCATGAAACTTCAGTATTACTAAATTTTTTTTTTTTTTTTTTTTTTTTTGTGTAAATTTTACATTTTGTATCTAATTATTTCTCTACAATATAACAAGGTTTAACTAACATTTTGTATTTCAAAAGAATTTGAAAATGAATTGATAATTACATTTTATTTGAAAAAAAATCGAAATAAACACGCTTTATAATTCATTAATTTAAGTGTTCTTCTTGTACTATTTTTCAGCTATCAACGAAAATGTTTGATCCATTTTGCTATCATTTCATCTTTAAAGAATTACTGAGATTTTTTCGTAGAGTTTTAAAAAAAATGTTTAGTTCTGTTATAAAAACTTTTAATGTTCTTGTTTCTTTTACTAGTAATTTTCAGTTGTTCTATTTTAATTTTTCCATGTTGAGAGATTCAACTGAAAACTTAATTTAATTGGTATAACATTTTTAAAAAATCACTTTTGATAGCTCTTCAAGGTAAATAACCCACATTTGTGTAGGTAATCAGGAATGTTAGCTTTTTAATTTTTTAGATGACTATCATTAATTCGATGGTGTTAAAATTACTTATTTAAGAGTTCGCTAATATATGAACCATATTTAAGTCATAAATTCTTATTCTAAAACATATCTTTCTGTTTTTCGCTTTTCATTAGTGCTCATACTATACCATTGATTTTAAAACCTGCTAATTACTTGAAGAATATTAGTAAAATAGTATGAAATTATTATATTTAACTTTTTTTTTGTTATTAATATGTAAAAAATAAGAGAAATGAAAACAAAGACGAAAGTTACCGTTGTAAAAATTACATGATCTGTGGCTTGTGAAAACATGGAATACAAGGGTAATTCCCATGTTTGGAATGGAAAACGGAAATTGCTAACTCCCAGTAATATCGTACAGTGACCGTTTTTTCTTTTCCTAAGAAATCCATGAGAATGTCACCCTTCGTATACCAAAAAATTACTTTTGGGTCGATTAGATCATCTTCACCAAACGCAATCTATTGTTTTGATTGTTGCTGTTTTCCAGTGTACTTGTATAATGATAAATTCATGTCTTATCGACGGTAACAACTCGACTCAAAATGACGATGACTGTTCGTGGAAGCAATCAAAGCTACCCTAGGATACAGTGTTAAATTTGTTTTGGTGCTATAATTAACAGATGTCAGCACACAAATAGGTCAAAAACTGGTACTTTTTTAAACACCCTCGTAGTTTGAAATACGAATCGTGGATTTACAGATTAAAAGAGAATACCAGCTGCTATCGCTTGTGCTCCCGGTGAAAGAAGAGTGCATATAAGTTTAAAATCCTAATGAATCCATGTGAGTAATTAAAAGTTATAAATGCAATTTACTAGAAAAATGACCATACCAATCCGAAGCTGCAAACTAACCAAGCAAACGTTTCTCATGTATGTAGTAAACATTATATACGTCTAAATTCTGTGATTTTATCAAGATAAGAGTATTGGCATTAATAAATATTAGTATATCATTAAAATACGAATAAAAATTCAGGTCTGTGACAAGGAATAAGAAATGCGTAAGATCAATCTCCCTCATTCAATTGTATTTGAGTAGCATACATAGTTTCTATTTTATGAGATTCAGTAATACGAGTATGTATAATTAAATGGGTCTTTGTTGACCTCGTTTTCAACGATCAAAAATGGAGAAGACTTATCTGAATGTTATAGCTAAATTGTGAAAACAGTAATGGGAAAAATACAATTCTAATAGTTGGAATACTTATTCAATAAATAAAATAATTTTTAAAGAAACTAAGCTTTTAAGGGTAAATAGAATAGCTTTTCAAAGATTTAATCTTTAAGAGTGTACAATGTACTTTAGATCTCGAATTCATTCAACTTACATGTATCAGACTGGCTCTAGACATCGAGAGATAAAGAAAAAAAATTACCTTTTCAATGCAATCCAATCTATTACAAAGATATTTACAACCCGATACCATGGTTTGATTTGATCGATTGGAAGTGTTTTTAAAGCGATACCATTTTTAGATGCATTAAAATAAATACGAAAAATGTGCTCTTTTTTTTCTTTGAGGGCTGTCTTACGTTTATAAGTTACCATTTTAGTCATTGAAAAGTGGAGATCTTATAAAATGGCTGATAAACATATGAAACTGTTCACAAAATTTGGAATGAATTTATTTCTCATTCATCTTTTCTGCTCTCCGTGTTAATTTACATTTTAATGAAACAGAAAATGTCTTAAATAAATCTTCATTAATTTATTTATTTTACTTCGAAGAATTTTTATTTATATCTGAAATTATTAAATACTGCACATCTGACCTATTTCGGAAAGTGTTACAACTGAATCTTCCATGTCTTAGTCAAACTTTTTATAGAAGGTATCCCGAACTGATTTTATAAATCTAATTCTTAAAGCCTTCTTAACGAAATTCATAGATACGATACACAGTGTATTTAAAAAAAAAAGGATTCCAGCTCTTAAAAAAATACACGTGGGACTAAATGCACGAAATTGGCTGGATGACGTAGCAACGACCTTCAACCACGTGCATCAAGTGGCTGCATTAATTTCTGACGAGTTCCGATTTGGCAGTGCTGTTTTGTGTGAAGTGTGTGTATGTTATGGTCATCGAAAAAAATGAAGCAACGGACGAAAATCAAATTTTGTTTTAAATGTGAAAAATCGACCACAGAAATGTAATTCTTCGTACGGGGCCAATGCTATGAGTTTTTTGAGAGTATTTGAGCGTTTTTGGAGTTTTAAAGCTGGAACAGACTCGATCGAAGATAACAAAAGATTAGTCCTCCATGTTGAAATCGAAATAATGGAAATGTTGAGCGTGTGCAAGTGGTGATAAGATCCAAAAGCCGAATAATGATAAAAATGATTACACATCTCGTTAAACATTAATGTGCAATTTGTTTTCATGACCATGATAGAGGATTTACGAAAACGGAAGCCGTACACATGCTTTGCACAGCACGCTCTAAACCCTGGTCAAGATGAACACTGAATCTCCTTCTGAAAATATTTGATTGTCCAAAAAGAATGGGATCTAATATTTTTGAAAATCATTGTCGAGGCCGATTAGGATTCAACTTTTTTGCAAAGCATTGTCGCTGAAAATGAGTCTTGGTGTCTAGAGTGCGATAAGCAAATAAAACACCCAAGTGGGGAGAGGAGAAGTCGCAAAAAGCAGTCGGCTCCTGAATGTTCGCCTTTGGAAATCAAAGACAAGAAAATCGTCGTCAAGATCCACTGTAAACACGGGAATTCTACAAAGACGTTTTGGATCGGCATTTTAAATGAATGCATCAAGGGATATTCGATTTGTTGGACATTGAAAATTGGTGCCCATTACATGACAATGCACCGTCATACAAGTCTATCCTTAAGCAGCAATTTTTGGCGAGCTGATGCATCAACCATTTCCTGGACTCATCAGATCTCCCACCCCCTAACAAACTGAGATTATTTTCCCCCCAAGTTGATGCTGAAGATGAGATGACAGCAGTGTCGGTGGAGATAGAGGAGATTTTAGCGTCTGTGACTCTGTGGGTTGGAATGGAGGCTTTCCAGAAGACGTTTACGAACCTGTACACTTGTTCCAAGTATTATATTAAACTGGGATGAAACAATGTAGAAGCTTAATAACAGATATAAATGTATCCTCTGTGTTATATAGTCTGTGAGTAATAAAACCTGGAACTTTTTGAATACACTGTGTGTATCTCATCTCAGTGTATAAATGAATATAAACCAAAGAAGAATCTCCTCTACATCATCTGACTACCTGCCTGATTTTATAAGACTTCCGACATAATTTCATAAAGCTGCTACCTACCTGATTGAGTGAGTGATAGTGAAGTTTATTGGCGCAAGAGCCAGATGTGGCCATACTGCGCCAAACAAGGTAAATCTGTAATCTAGACGTTAAAACTATAAAAATAGATTTGTCGACAAAAAGTGTCAAGTGAGAAGGTAAAGTTAATTGGCGCAGGAGCCAGATATGACTATGTTGCGTCAAAAATGATTTAACTCTGGTCTAGACGTGAAAAAAAATGGAAGAAAGGACACAAATTGGTTGACAAGAAGGAGGGTCGAAAATAGAGAAGGATCTCTAGGGTATCCAGGGGGCGCGTCACCCGTGTTTACCAAAGACAGTAAACCCCATAGGAAAGAAAAAATCACTAGGGTGCCTCGGGTTCATGATGCCCATACTTACCTGAAGAAGGCAAGTCCCTGAGGTCCCCTGATATAATCCCCAGGGGCAGGGTGCCCGGCTATACCCCCAGACGCTGGGTACTCATTTTAGTCGCCTCTTACGACATGCGTGAGCTACAGTGGGACTATTCTGTCATTCCCGGTCACCATACGGGTCGCTACTTACCTGATATCATAAACTGAAATAGATATAATTTTTAAATTGATATGGAGACATTTTAAAATAAGTAATCAGAATCAAATAACGCATATTTATATAAGAATGCACAAGACTTAAAATTTATATATATATATATATATATATATATATAATAGCATTGCTTTCCCTAGTTAATAAATTCTGAAATCCAGTTCAATAATGCAAATCGGGGGTAGTATATCAAGGTCACACTCATCATTCTTTTATGAGAAATAGCTCTAAGAAATTAGTGGTAAATATTCTCGTGTTACATATTTGATTCATTAAAAGTTATGCATCTTACTTCAATTTTTAAGGAAATAGAAGTTGTTCAATTATTTCTGATATCGCACGATAATTGTGACCAAAAAAAGAATTATTTTATTCCTACATACTTATAAAAAGTACAAGGACAAATTTAAGAAAATATTTTTATCTTTGAATGGGAAAGTGTTTAACATATTTTTTCTTTTCTTTCTCTAAAAGAAAAAAAAAAAGATTACTGTATCAAATTAACTTATCAAATTTAAGCAGTTGCGTTTGAATAATTTTTTTAAGATTTCATAATTTAATTAAAATTTCATACCAATCGAATTCAACACCCGTTAATTATAGGAGTAACTTTACAATTTTATAACCGTTACATTTCTTAAATTTATATATCGAATTTAAAATAATGCATACTATACGAAATAATCATTTGAATTTTTTAAAAAAGGAAATTGATATATATTAATAACTTGCATCACATAATTTTGAAGCTAAAATGAATAGCATCCCAAATTTGTTCTAAACAAGCAACAAAAACCTTTTTTTTTTTCCTAATTAAAATCTATAATTTTCCAGTTAATAAAAGGAATCACTACACCATAAGCCAAATGACAAGACAATTTTAAATCATAATATTTTAACGAACGAAAATAAATCATGCTTAGCAGAAAGGAAACACGAAAGTTTCAGGCGAGTCCAATCATTTGCCTTTTTAAAAGATATTCTGATTTCTAATCTTATTAAAATCTTTGTCGTAACTTCCAATTTCGGTGGCCATCAAACCGCACAACCTCAGGTAGGCCCTAGAGTTTTCAGTGAGAGTGATAAGGCAACTAGAGAGCAAGCATACCAATGATTACTCGCATAACCCTCTGAGACTACTTAGGCACAGCGTCATTTTCCAAAGCGCTGGAATTCCTTTCAACTAAAAGTCACCCTGAGCAGGAATTATGACACGGAAAGGGCTGATTTGAGGGTACAGAAGAATAGTAAAGGTTGGCGAGAAAAAGGCTCTTATTTATGACACACACACATTTATATACATAACATTTCCTGCATTCATAAAAGTTTAATTAGAGTATTATTTGCACGAGAGAAATTAAAGTATCAATCTATGTTACTATTATACTACTTTTTTGTTAATTGTAAATAAATAAGTCACAAATAAAAACAATTGCTGGTATATTTTCCAAGGATATAAGACATTAAAGACAAAAAAAAATTAAGTCTATTGTTAATTTGAATAACAAATACACTTTTACCGTTTTACTTTCTGAAACAGGTTATAACATTTCAGAATCTTAAGATTATTGTCGATTGTACTTAAAAAGTATATATTTTTAGGCTATTTTCTACAATTAGGGATTTGCCTTCAGAAGGTAGGTATGGACTTGACGAACTCGAATCCCCCTAGGGATCTTTTTCTTTCTTATGAGGTTTCCTGTGTTTGTCAAACACGGGTGACGCAAGTCCGGGATATGCAAGTGATCCTTCTCTATTATCAACCCTCTTTCTTGTCAACCAATTTTTATCTATTTTCAATTTTTTCCAACGTCTAGATCACAGCTTTACCTTGCATTTGACGCAGTATAGCCAAATTTGGCTCTTGCGCTATTAAAATACTATCACTCGCTAGGCTATATCTGCTATTTTCTCTTCACTAACCTTGGAGGCTTCCTGCATAAAATAAAACATCGTCCCATGGAAACGGAAAAAATTATTGAACTAAAGATTTGTAATGAATTGATTAGAAGAAACGTATGTATAAGCAAAGTAACATTAAATGGATTGTTAGAAGTAAGAAAAAGGTAACTAAGGGTAGGAAGATAGGAATTAGAAGTAAAAGAAAAATGTAAATCTACATAAATGGTTATCGAAGGAGTATATATAAGAGCTAAGGAAATAGCTCGAATTCCTAGTCTTCGCAAATTAATTCACTCGGATCCAAGTACGCTGGTAAGAATGATATTTAATATCGACTATGGAATAGAAAACAAGTACTTTTAGGTATAATATACAGAGAGAAAGCATATTCTTGATGTTTAAGAAATATCAATAAACTCATAAGAGCAATTATCTGTCTCCTTGCTATTTGTTATATTTGTGTACTTAGACTTTAATTTAGTATTTAGCTGGTAAACGCAATGATCTTGAAAACAAAAAACAGAAAGACGTTACAAACTTTGGAAAAGTAACAATATTTTTGTGAGAAAAACGGATAGGCCAGCTTCGCTAGCAATGAAATATAATGCATGCATTATACATGCAATCTAGGATACAACGAAAGGAAAGTTTTTTTTTTTTTTTTTTTTTACTAGAATTCTTAGCAAAATGACACTTTTTAGAACTTTCAAATAAATAATATCTGTAGTGGTGTTCTAATAAAATATTTTCAGATACTCATGAAAAAATTGTTTAAAAGAACTCGACAGAAAAAAAAATTTGCAATAAACTTTATTAAAAAAATACTTCATTTCACTGATACTGAATTTCTCAAGGAATCTTTTCAAATTTAACAAAATTTATGTAGCATTCATGAATAAGTTTTTTCTTACATAGTTTTCTTCCAATTACAACAATTTATATTTTTTTAGAATCCTCGGGAATCATTTCTTTTTCAGCTAGTTATGTAATTACTGCGATGTGATTGAATAACAATTTTGCTCTAGCAAACTGGTCTTGAACTTTCATTTTGAACTAGTAAATATAATTTTAGTGATGTAATTACATATATATATATATATATATATATATATATATATATATATATATATATAAACACACATATATTGTATATGTGTGTGTGTGTGTGTGTGTGTCTGTGAGCTGTGAGTGAAGGTTTCTTCACAAGATATTGAAAAGGAAACATTGAATAACTTTTGAACGGGAAAAGATTTTAATTTCAAATTTTCGGGATTTACTCACAGTTTCAAATTTTCGGATCATGAGAATAAAGGATATTAAAAGATGAGTTTTTTTTCTCAAAATGTTTGGCATCTGAGCAGAGAACGAAACGAAGTTTCTGCTCGAAATTCACGATTACCTGTTGGAGTTGGTCTGCTGGAATCCACTTTAGCATACTTATTATCGCTGTTTTCAGTTCTTCCATGGTTTTTGTTTGATCTCAGAAGACTTGTTTTTTAACATAGCTCCATGAAAAGAGGTATAGTGGTGATGAGTCGGGGCTGCAAGAGGAGGCGAAAAAAATGTCCATCGCCAAAATTATGAGGGCAATCTCTTACAATGACACTATTGGTGTAGAAACTTCTATGCAAGTCCAGGACGTCTACTGTTAAAAATGGAGAAGTTGAACCATGTATCTTGAATTCAGCATTTGCGGTTGGCCTCAAAATAAAACTAGTTTTCAAGAAATCTAGATAGTGGGTAGAATTTACTGTCTGTACAAAAAAAAAATGCGGACCTAAAATGAAACACCAGACGGTGATTTTTTTTTTTTTTTTTTGTGTGGATGTAGAGGCATGACAACATCTAATTCTGGCTCCTCACTTACCCAAATCCGATAGTAGTTCCATTTAGAAGTGTTCATCATCATTAAAAAACAATATTGCCACAGTAGAAGCTAGTGTGGAACACTTTACATATGAGACGGTGAACTCCAGTCTTTTTCAGCTGCATCTGGCCTGAGAGGTTCTTTTAACTGAGTTTTGTAATTGAAATATGAAGATCCTTATTGGCTATTTCTCATGCTGTGGCTGAGCTGAGCTGAAGTCAAGTTATTGAGTGAAGCATCAAGCTCATTTTGATGGCTCTTCCTCCATTAATGTTTAAGCAGAGGTGATGCATTTACTGTCATCAGCCACTCAACCTGTTAGTTCAAACTTACCAATTAGTGATCTAAACTTACTTTAAGACGGCTTTGACATATTTTTGAGGCACAAAACCACTTCCTGATTTATTTCAATAGGTCTCTGATCACAAAGAAAATGCGTTTTGACCAAAACAGCAGGATCTTCTATTTAATATTAGTACAGTTTGGGAAAAGAAATCTTTGATACTAACCATTCCTAAAATGAGTTTTTTTTGGGGGGGGGGTTCTTGATCACAACGCGCACAATTTCACTCCACTGATTCCACTCTTTGATGAGTCATTTAACATTTAAATAAAAGTTTCTCTATACCCTTTGGAGCACTCCGTTTATAAATAGGTGCATATATATATATATATATATATATATATATTATTCAAGTGTGCGTATAAATGTACATATGTGTAAATATATGAAAATAGTAAATCACTAATATACAGAAAAAATTCAAAACATTTAACTAAAATTAGTACAGTAGTAGATCAAAGTACAAGAAATTTTTTTAAATGACGAAGAAAATGATCAAATAAGATTTTAATTCTTAAAAGAGTGTAAAGAAAACCAGAGCAACAGAAAAAGCAAAAAGTGCAGAATAAAACATTTAAGTAATTGGTCAACTGACTTGAAAGAATACTAAATCAAAAGTAATGCTGAGAAGATAAATTTCAACGCATGAGAAAGTACAAATCAAAGGATGAAGAATAAAGAAAAGAAAAACTATAAGGAAAATGAAAATTAACATTTTTAAACTCCAAATCTAGCTTTTCAAGGATTTGCTGGTTAAACACTGTTTTAAAGGTACCCAAAAATTACAACAAGAAAATATAACCCAAAATGTAAATTCCATGAATCGAAAGAAATAAAAACCTAGATGCAAAAAAAAAATATAGAAGAAATTAAGTAAAATATATATGTAGATATAGAAATATACGTAACATGTACCTAATGTACCTAAATAAAATAAGAAAAGAGCTATTTAAACAATAAGCAAGTCAGATTTTAAAAGAATTACAAAAACTTGCATAAGATGTCAAGTATAGCAACACACGCACAAATTTCACTCAAATATCCCACTTAAGATTCCTTTAATCGGGAAATTTATAGCTTAATGCTTAAACCGTAAATGTAACACAATGCCTTCTATCAGAGAGAAGGAGTACTAATGGAAGAAAATTGCAAGAAATTGAAAATGAACAAGTGAAACTAAAATGGGTGAAGAAAAGAAGGAAAAAAACACAATTTGAAAAGTAGAATAAAATAATTATGTTTTAAATTACTCTTTATAAAATTGAACTGAAATTTTTCAATTTTATCCCCAAGTCTGATATTAGGTAAAAGATTATTACAAATTACGTTCCAAAAACTTTTCAGATTCAATGAATTTCTCTATAAGGCTACTTCATTTATCTCAAATGAGAAAATGGATCCTTTTATTGTATATATTACAAAAGATTTTTTTTTACATTCAATTTGATCTAAAAAAATCTTAAGTATTCTGCTTTATTTTCATTTACATTATTTTGTAATAAATTTAAAGGATCTGGATAAAAACTTGAGAAAAGCTTAACACCTATAGTTATTATTATTAATTTGAAAGAAAATAATATCAACATAGCGATAAGCATCTTAAAAATATTATAATGAAAAATTGTTTTTATAAAAATGTAAATAAATATTAGATAAAGACTTACTTGCTGGCCTACCTTAGGTACATTTTTAATCTGTTTATAAGTCTTCATATTAAATTTCTTATGAAAATTTTTAGATCTCTATAAAGATTCTCTTTGACAATAGAAATATATATATATATATATATATGTGTGTGTGTGTGTGTGTGTGTGTGTAAATAAAATATTTCAACAATATTATTAAAATAATTGAAATTAATTTAAAATAATTATATATAAGTAAGATATACAAGAATCTAAGAGATTCCCGTAAAATTATAATGAAAACTTAC
>BMAW01003643.1:136915-150161 GCA_019974015.1 Nephila pilipes
ATTTTGTAAATGCAAAACCTAGAAAAAAAATTACTTCTTTAAATAATTCAGAATGAGAAAAATATTTTGAAAGAAAACGAGACGAAATTACCAAAAATACAAAATTCAAAAGATGAAAAATTACAATCAGAAGCATTAAAAAATAAAACCAAATGAGGGAAATAAACTACGAACAGATATTTAACATTAGAAAAATGAGACAGGGGAGCAAATAGATATAAAACTAAGTAAAAAATAGAAACAAACATTAATTAAAAATAATCTGTACGAGTATACCCATTAGTAGACAATTAGAAAATATTTGTTAAACAGAAAAAGGTATAACTTTAAAATTTATTAAAATTCATTCCATTATGGAGCAGTATTACATTGCGTATGACCGCCAAAACTATTGATTAATTGATAGACTAACTATACAAATTTTTAAAAAAAGGATTCTAAAAAATAATTAAACACCCAAACTTCAATGATTTAAAATTAAATACAAAGTTAAGATTTTAAATTTAATACATTTTGCACTAAATAAATAAACCTAGTAAATTTATTGAGTTCAAGTTTGTTAATATATATAAAAGAAACTAATCTAAAATTATGAGTCTATACGTGTTTAAATAAATATTTTGAAAAAATTTCAAAACCTATATATTAATGCATTATTATAGATGAATACTTCGACTAAAAATACGCAAAAACTGAAAGAAAACATTAAACAAAAAATACCTGTATGTACATACGCACATATCGACACACAAACATATATATATATATGTATATATATATATATATGTGTGTGTGTGTGTGTGTGCATTATAGAAATTTAAATATATATCAATAATTTTTAATTTGTCTTAATCATTTTAAATATTTATTTATATCTATTAGTAGTGGAACTTTCTTTTTGATAAATTTAATGATAAAATTCTTACAATTAATACTTTATAAATTATTACACCTTTCTAAATTATTGATTCTAATAATATAAAAAATATAAAAGACAATAATAACTCTAAAAATAGGAAGATGTATATAGTTTCTCCAGATCTGTACCATCTGAATTTAAACTGTCTCTCTGGTCAAAAATACCGCTAATATATATACTAGCAATTGGCCAGTTATTCATTTGTATGATTAATCAAATTTTCAGTTTCATATTTACTATTTCTAGTTTGAATGAGATAAAATTTAAATACGAAGGGTAAAATGAGAGCTAAGTTTATTTTCAAGATACTAATTGTAATTCAAAATAAGTAGATCATCAATAGATCTACTCGCATATATATTAAAATTATTTATATTAATATAATTCTATTCTTAAAAGTACAAGCAGATATTATCTATACTATTACTCCCTGTTCTACTTCATGAAATATGCCTCATTTGCAGAAGTTATCCATTTTTATAAGTAATATATTTTTTTCTAAATACAAAATTCATTGAATTTATAATATAAGCAATGAAATCATTATTATTATAAATAGTTATCAATAACTTAACTACATCTTTTATGTCTGTCAAAGTCTTCAAAATCATAATTATGAATGGCAAATAAATATTTCTTTTATTTTCTTCATTATATAAAAGCTATTTTTAATTCTGGTAGTTTTATTAAATTAATTAATAGTATATTGTAAAAGTTTTTGTAATAATGTACCTGATTTTGTAATACAAATATTGTAACCATTAGTGAATGTTTTAAATTTAATGGGGTCTGTTTGAAGTTTTGGGAAGTAAAGATCTAAAAAATTTAATGTCATGAATTTGTAAAACTACTTTATTAATCATAGCTATGATTATTTTATTAATTTCAAAGTAAAAAAATTATAAAATCATTATTTTCTTCTCTATGTTAAATAATTATTAATAATATTATTATAATTAAATTATAATAATATTTACTCACAAATTTAAAATTATTTTGAACTTTGTCAACATAATTATTAATCAAGTCTTTTTATAAATCTAAATTTGTTCTTTTAATGTCTTTTATTCTAATCCTATCTTTAGTTTCAAAATATATGTCATAAAAATCTTCATAAATATAGTATTTGTATTATTTATTAATTAATTGCTTCAGTTGAGAAATTGTATTTAGTACCAATTCGATAATATATATATATATGTGTGTGTGTGTGTATGGATCTGATCAAAAGAGTACAACAAATCAAAAAAAATGAAGAAATTTTAAAAATTTAAAAGGAGCCTTAAAATATTTTCTCTAGAATATAAAAAAAGAAGAATATATTTAAATTGGTTAAGCTGGGTTATTCTAAAATTATAGACTTAACTATCACCATCAAAAAATATATTATCCTTAAAAAGGGTTATAACACCAAAAAAAAGAAAAAAATATTTTATATATATATATATAAAAATTACGCTTCAAAATCATATAACATTCTAGGAATATCTAAAACTAAAGCAAAGCAATTAAGAGAAATAACTAAATATTTACTGAAATCACTAATTATGAAGTTAATATTTGTGCAAATTGAATAGAAAATTTATTTATATAGTTAAACAATCTAAAATTCAAAAGCCGAAAACTCAAAAATCCAAGCAAACTATCAAAAAAAACCTACAATTTGAAAGAAAGTAATAGAAAAGCAAAATTTAGAAAAATTTAAATAATATAATTAATACTCTTCCATACTTTGGAATGGAATAATGTTTATTTATACTGGTAATTACTGATCCCATCATCACACTTCAAGGAATTACACTAAAAAAATAGTAACAAAAAATCACCAAATTCAGTAATTCAACCGTAAAAAAAATGTAAATATAGTAAACATCGTCAATTTCGCTCTAAAATACCAATTTACACTAATTAACCCTCCGAGCGTTTTACTTTTTTGTGTAAAGCTATTCCGAAAGCGATCTACTTCAACACAGCTAAAGGTCCCGAAAAGTTTTCCCTTTCCATTCACAAACTCTTCGAAAATGCAAGAGCCTCCTGTTCCTCCCCCCTTTTATGACGCGGGTGGTCGACACAACCCCTCCGGTTGGCATTTTATTGCCTAGATCCGATGCTTTGATAAGCGATTTCGTTGCCTTGGGGGAATCTTGTAAGGCAGGCTGCAAGCAAGCAGAAACAGGGTTCAGATTATTCACATAAGAACTTGGAAAGTATTCGCTCGATCTATTGAGTTTCAATCGAAGTGTTTCAACAAATGAAGAATGAAAAATATAGCTTGAAAAAAATTGGTGGGTTAATAGTTGAAAATATTTGTTTGCTACAAACAATAGAAATTTTTTTTTCTGTCATTTTTAAAACCTTTTTTTTTTTTTTTTTATAATTTTAAAATTACGATTTTAACTCGGAAAAAGCACCCTTTATTCATTGTTGAATAAGAGACTAAGAAAATATAAGATTGTTTGCATGTTTTGAAAAAAGAGTAATGATTAGTATTTGCTATCAAGCATTATTTGTTTAATCAAAGCACCAGAATTTTATTAAAATTTTAATTTTGATAGAAGATTCAATCATCAAAAGCAGTTTGCTTGTTAAAATAAATATAAATAAATAATTTAAGGGAAAAAAAATCTTAAATTTCGTAAAGGTCACGTGTTTCAAATACATTAATCGAGACGTATTGGGTCACATATTAGTCTGCGTTTTTTGGCTCAAATAAAGAATCACACACTTATTCATAGTTTTCAAGGTGTGAAGTAAATTTGGGCGCCACTGTTTTAAAATTGAAATTTTGGGCAAAATTTATTTTGAAAGATAATATTAAATGCTTTGGTAATTTGCATAATATTTTAGTGAACGGTAACGCTGATCCCGATAAAAATGTAAAAATTAGTTTGATCAAACATTTATCGGATCTGTAAAAAATATTTCTTGAATCCTGTTCAAAATGAAAAAAATATATTGAATCCAAAATCCTTCTCAAGACTGCGAATCCTCTGAACTCTCAATAAAAACAGTTGGTGTGGTGTGGAAGTTAGGAGAGAGGGGTGCCAACTCAGGTGTCGTCCTCGTCACTTGACCGAAGTTCAAAATTACGAGGTCCGTCGCCAATAGCCCTCGTGTTGCTTCTAGAGCGACGTTAATAAAAAAAAACTAAAACTCAATAAAAGAAGAAAACCCCCGAACTCCCAACAAAAGAAATAATTGAGTGTATATCAATTTGATTGATATATCAAATTGATATACACTCAATTGAAATTAAAAATTTACTTAAGTCGATATTATGTATATTATGTTTGACATTAGAAAAGAATATCATGAAATTGCCGAAAGAATTGTGAAACATCTAATATCATATGCTTCTACCTATATATGCGAAAAATCATTCTCTTTGTACGCTGCGACAAAAACACAATTCCGAAACAGATTGGATGCTGAAGAAGTCATTAAGTTGCAGATTTCAGAAATTATTCCAGACGTAAAAATACTTTGCAATAAAAAACAATCACTGCCAAGTCATTAAAAAATTTCTTTTCATTAATTTGTTATATTTAAAAAAAAAATTGTTGCTTTTGCTTGTTATTCATAGGCTATATTTTAGAAACTTCCCCTCCCCCCCAATAAAAAAGAATATTAGCCAGCTTACCATTCACTAATCTTACTAAGACGTTTCTAATATGATAAAATAGGAATGCAATGATAATTTTGTAAATTTGATTAGGATAAAGAGCTTTGATATCCTATTTTTTCTGCTGTTTGATCAAGGGGTTCCTTGAAGGTGTTGGTAAGCACAAAGGGTTCCTTTCTCAAAATGCAAAAGGTTGAATACCTCTGCTCTAAGCGAAATACCCCATCTACATCCATATTTGTGCCACGGCAATATACTTCACATTCAATAAATAATTTTAAATTTTAATGAGATATATATTCTTCAAAATGTCAAAATATTTCTAACCATCTTCGACCCACATTTTAATTTTCACCTTTCCGTTTCTGTAGTGTTTTCAAACTTTAAATACATCTTCGTATTATATCTTATAACAGAAAATTCCCATCGATAACTTCATCTTACATATCAGTTATTACAAAATTGGCAACGATAGAAAATTTAACCCTTTTAATTTTGTCTTTCAAAACAGTACACTTAAAACACTTTAGTTCAGTGAAGTTGACAGACATTTCCTCAAAGAATTCATAACAAATTTTGTAAGCAATTTTAAATTTTAGAAATGTATCCATAATCCCAGGATTATAACTATACAGAATTGTTAGTTCATTCTTTAGTATTAATGATACGAATGAATCCTCATATATCGTACTATATTGCAATAAAATAAATTGTAGCTCAAATGATATCATATTTCATTTCTTGGGTAGTTTTATAGAAAAATAATGTCTGGCTGTAGAGAAAGCAGAGTGTATGTTTTGATTTATAGAAAGGGTGATGGGTTTTTTTTTCCAAATTTAAATAACATGACCGAAGCGGATCATATAATTTCAAAATGCACTCTATTTGTGCTGTGTGTGTGCTGGTTTCAAAGTAAACCACCCTATTTTTGAATAGCCGAGGAGCTTTTTATATTCAATATCAACCTCAACGCAAAATTGCTTACGATTTGCTTCTCATACCATAAAGGGACTAAAATATATGTCTTAGTTCGGTCCAAAATATTCACAATATGTAAAAATAATTTTCCTCTACTAATCATAGTCCATCTTACAAATTGTACCTAAAAACAGCAATATTTTTTTATTAGATCAAAAATTAGATTATAACAAATCAGGTATAATTTTTGGTAGTTTAAATTTCAATATAATATGCATATCTTAAAACAAATACGTTAGCAAAAAAAAAATGAATTTATTCAAAATTTGTATTTCATGAATAAAATAAATCAGAGTTCACTTGTTCTCAAATAAATATAATTGTAATCAAAGTGTTTATGCAATTTACAAAAAAATGCAAAGAATCGTATATAAGCAATAATTTTAATTGTTACTAATGTTAAAAATATCAGATACATAAGAAAATAATATTAATATTTTCTTATTAAATGCTTAAACAAAAGCTTCTTTAAAGTACCTTAATGCTTATCTTTGGAACAGTTCGCTTATTTAAAAAAAGAAATATTTGTGAAACACAATATTTTTAGTTACAATGGTTTATACTGTTTCTGTGTTGTGATGCGGGAAAGGGCAGTTATCTCTTAAACTTACTGAGTTATTCCAAAACTTATGAACACAACATAATTTTACAAGTATATCACTTTTTGAAATATAAGAAATAGCTCTAAAATAATTAGTTATATACTTACAAGATGTGTTTGAAATTCACAACATTCCTAGAAATTTACTGAACACTGTGGTAAAATTTCATTTCAATACATGAAATACTTTTTAAGAAATGAGATTTTTCGTAATAAAAAAATTTAAATCACAATTTTTCAGAAAATGCAAATAAAGATTTCAATGTTTCTTAAAGAGAATTATATACTTAGAATAATTAATTAACTAACTTACCCTAGAAGCAATTGTAAACCATTGTAAATCACTCTTCGTGAAAATAAAATAAAATACGTAATTAAAATTTTTCAAAAGATATATAAAACACATATCTTATGTACAGTAGCACATATTTAAAGTTATCAACTAAAATGAACGATGAAATGAAGAATCAATTAAAAAATTTATGGAAATATTGGGTTTAAAAACTTAATACACAAATAAAAAATCTCCATAAAACATATGATATGGTATTTGATGATAATCTATAACTGTGCTAATTGCTTTTTTTTTTTCTTTTTTCATTTCATACAAAATTATCAGTTTAAAATATTTAGTTAACTTGGACATTGAAGCCGTTTCTAGACTTTTTTTTTTGTATTAGTATCCATATACTTTGTTATTAAACTTTGTCAAACACTCACAATAGAAAATGCACTATTGCAGATTATACAATTAACCAAAGAAATGTCATTTTAATTGCTGTCTTAATAAGTGGAAACTCATTTTTAAACATTCATTAAAATATTTTTTTACTTCTCTTTGAAAAACCTATATTGCTCTAGGAAAAAAAATAAACACGCACTAGTAATATTTAGCTTAAAATTGTGCCAAATCACTCTCGTTTCAACCCAAAATGATGGATTTCAGGATCCCCGAAATGATGCAATTCTGTTTGGTAAACAGAAAACATATGGTGGGAATACAATTCCCTACTAAATAAGCGAGTCCAAACTTTTTTTATGATAAAAACTGCATTTAGATGGAATTAGTATTTATTAACGTAGCACTAGAAGCAACACGAAGGTCATTGGCGACAGACTTCGTAGTTTTGAACCTCGGTCAAGTGACGAGGACGACACCTCAGCTGGCACTCCCTCTTCTAATTTCCACCCTACTCCAACGGAAGGACTTTGGGCCCCAATAGATTTAACGTGCATCAGCCCCGGCTACACAACGGGTCTTTTTTTGCTGCCCAGGATCGAACTCGCGGCCACACGTTTAGATGGGAATGGGTTGGAACTTTTAAGAACTTGCATAAAATTGCCAATATAGTTTATAAATTTTTTAGGAGTACAGAAGGATGCAAAGGAATATTTTGGTAGTACAGATTTTAAAAGGAATATGGTTTGCGAAAATGGAGTTCAAAATTCACATAAAGAGTACGGTTGGTTACCTTAGGTATTGTTATCTCGCAACAATGAATGAAATGAAGTCCATTCTAAAATCCTTTGTTATTAAAATGGGTTATTTTTACATTTCCCGCTGAAAACTGTAATTAAGAGAGTGATATTTCCCAAAACTGCAGTGCCCTAAGCTTTTGCACAAGTAGTTCCTACCTAAGGCTGACTCTACCTAATCAAGTGAATATGACGTATTCTGTTCAAGATTATGCCACTGCAGATTGCATTTTCCATCTATTTTAGATGCAAGTTTTATATCTTCTACACCAATATGATAACAGTGTACAATTTAATTTAAAATTATAAAATTGTTAACATTTGCGATAATGTCACTTATATCTATTTTTAATAATGTGTGAATACATCAAACATTACTTTGTTATGTTGACGCTTTATTTAATATTACGTATAATATAACGAACAAATTTCGAACTGAATTTTAAAATGATTATTTCAGAAACTATTGTAGATATGCTCATAATTTTTGTATACCGAAGTTTTAGCATCTCAGCTCTGCTTCCAAGTAAAATTTTTATTTTATATTCATCAAATTTTTCATCCTACTTTTTGCTAATAACGTGTGATTTTTAACTGATTTGTAAAAAATTTACGGAATATATGAAAATATGCTGGCGATGAAATATATTAAATTTTGAATTTTATATTTTAAATTTTCATAGAATTGTAAGTTTTTGTGATTAATAATTTTTAACTTTGTATGTAACGTACATAAATATTTTTATCGTTATTTGAAAAGCAGATTTTCAGGGTAGTATTTGTAAAATTCCTAGTTGCATATTGTAAAGATTACAAAAAATGTCCGGATTTTAATTACATGTACTTCAGTTATCCTTTAACAGAAGATTAATTATAAGAGATTTTACACATGGGGATACTTTTTAATTTGAATCTTCAAATAATTAGTAACCAAAAGTATCTGTGCAAATGTACAGTTGACACTAATGCGTATGAACAAATATAAATGTGTGCCGACGCTTTTAATTACTAATTATTCGAAAAATCAAGTTTGACAAATATTAATTTGAGGGGGAAACCTCATTCTTCTTCTCTTTGAGGAAAGATGTAGTTCATTTATTTAAAATTTGGATGTATTTCGAAACATGACATTACAAAATATCGTGTGTAAGCTGTCCTGAATATCTGGTTTTGAAATTGTGAAAAAAAAACCAGAATTTTAAAAAAAAAAGTTTGTTTTTTTCGGTATTATTTTTATTAATGTATTAGAATTTTTGAAAAGTAATGAAATATAGAAGCTTAAAAATTATTCATTTGTAATAATTGAAAATCTTACAGCGTTTCTGATTTTGAATCGTTCGTTTTTTTTTTTTTTTTTAGTTTTTGACACTTTATTATGAAATAATTATTATTTTAAGAACTGAAAGTAGTGATTAAAGAACATATATGAAACAATAGAATGTATTTATTGTTTTCATACATTATCTGCATTTAAACATAAATATTTTATAGATATATATTTAGCGATGTTTTTCGAGATTTATAGATATAATATAAAAACTTAACTCTATCTGATAATTTTAAAGCGAGGGGAAAAAAGTTGAGTTTTTAGCAATCAAAGAAAACATAGAAAAAGTAATTTGTCCAACAATATAAAAAAAGTAGGTTCAATACTCTATCTAAATTTGTTAAGATTCAAAATGAATATTAATTAAAAAATAGGAATAAAATCTAGTTAATTTTATGATTGAACTTTAAAGCGTTTTTGGATTGGTTTAAATAAAAAAATTTATATCGAAAGCTAGGTCAAAGGACGCATTTCTTTCATAAACCCAATAAAATCTAAACTCAAGTTGACCGACAAACACACTTGAAAGGAAATCTTCCCCTTCCCCTCTTGAACGAATGTCTCAAGGGAAAATATCTTAACCCTAAGGGCAAGAGTGGGGTTCCCTTGTGAGCCATAAAATTTCCTGTCAAAGTTCATTGTGTGTCCGCAACCCTCCCCAATTATCTAACAAGATGTAAAACTTTTGAAAGGGGGGAAAGGAATTGCAGAAAAAACCGGCGCAAACGATCTCGAATACATCCTGTGATGGCGAAAAAGGACGGCTCTGACGCTTTCGGTGCGCTCACAGCCATACGGGTTTATACGGCGCAAACGCTTTCGGAATATCTCGGACAGTACGGAAAAAAGCGTGTGAAACGCTTAGAGGGTTAATCATCTAAAATACTGTAACACCTATTAAAAGCCTTAATTAAAAGAGTAATATTAATTAAAACAAAAATAATCACAAGAGTAAACAATCTAAAACAAAATGATTTGTCTGCATAAATCAAATGTTGAAAATTTTGAAAGAAGGCAAATCAAAAACAGAAAGAAATTAATTACCTAATCCGAAACAAACTTGAAAAAACTGCAATAAAATAATACAAACATAAAAAACACTCCACATTTTATACCAATACGCAGCGCTCGTTCCTTCTCTACTCCATGATAGAATTCACATCCAAAATAAAAACTGACTATTTGATGTAAATGGAACCACACAAGTAGATTGATTAGTTTAAAGAAGCCTATGTTTATCTGTTTAAATTTACTTAGCTAAAAATTATGGAAATATTTATTGAAAAAAACAATATTTAACAAATTTAACTAGCAAAAATTAACATTATATGTACACGTATGTGTGTGTGTTAAAAATATTAAATACTTTACTTTTAGCTGAAATAAAAATTAAATTATGCTTAAAGACTTCTTAGATAATGATAACAAAATAGAGAGCCGCATTTTACGTATTAATGATATAACTAACTACCCAATATATAAGTATAAAATCAAATATTATATATAAGAGAAAAAAGTATTAGTATATATTTTCGTACATTAAATTTTATGAGTGATTCTTTTAATAAGAATAATTTTAATGATATTTTTCATAAACATAAGAAATACCTTTCAATTAAAAATATTACAGCTAAAAAAAGTCTAAAATATAACAAGTATAGATCGATATGTTTTTAATTATAATATTAAAGATTTGAAGAATGAAAAAAATATGAAACTCAACTGAATTTATAATTTTTTTTTTTTAATAAAGCGCCTTAATATCTCATTACTGGTGATTTGCGAATAGTAAAGGATAGGATGTTAAGAGGTATTATGAATGGAAAAACCGGTTTTTGGATTATGATCTTAACTAGTAACTATTTCAATAAAAGAGGGATTCTTTATGAAGTCAATAATTTTATTCATCGCATTGCTATTGAATATAGTTTTCCAGCTGAAGCAATTAATTACTATAAATATTAGATTTATAAAGTTAAAAATGAAATAAATAATAAATCTAAAGATGTGATTAAAATAGAATATATTAAAAAAGCAAATTTTAGATTTACAAAAAGATTTTATTATTTATAATTTTGACAAATTTCAAAATAATCATGAATTTATGAGAAATTTTTATTATAATTTAATTGTTAATAAACGTATAGAAAGGAATAATGATTATTTACAAAATAATTCTATTGACTTTGAAATCAATGATACATTTATAGCTATACATAACAAATTAGGCTTAAAAATTATTAAAACTAAATTTTCTCAGATCTTTTCTGCCCCAAAATTTCAAATTTACCCCATTAATTTTAGAACAGTCACTAATGATTACAATTTTTGTATTACAAATACAGGTATATTGTAACCAAAACTTTTACAATATACTATTAATATATTTAGCAAAACTGCTTTGATTAAAAAGTAGCTTAGATATTATCAGGAAAATAAACGAAAAATATTTATTTGCTCTTCATAGTAATGATTTTGAAGATTTCGATACATACAAAAGATCTATTTAAGTTATTGATAATTATTAATCATAATGATGAATTCATTGATCATGATAAATTCGATAAATATTGTATTTAGAGAAAATTTCATTATATATATATATATATATATATATATATATATATATATATATATATATATATATATATAAATATATATATATAACGGAACAGAAACTCAAAACATAAAGAATAGTTTTATGTGAAAAGTACTTGTATTGTTTAAAGGAACTAATTGTTAAAACCAGGAAAAATCATCATGTATGGAACAGTTATTCATAATGATGAATCAATCTTAGGATTGATTATACAGACTCTTATATTTTTACTGAATCCATCTTCCTGCAAGAATTTCCTTATAATTGTCTACTTGACCGCATAAAAACAAGAGAACTAATTAATTTGAAGCCTATAAATATTATTAATTCATAATAAAAACTTACCCATAAATATTTTGCCACTAATCTAACAACATGGAGGCACAGGGTCTCTCATAATGATGTTAATTGATGTAACATATAAGCAATTATTTATTAAAATAAACTTCAAACTGTTAAGGTAGCCTTATTTTATTTTACTTTGCATTCATATAAAAGCTATATAGAGTTTATAATTAAAGTAAACGAACAAAAATACCCATATTATTCAATCATATATTTTTTTGGTTCCACCTATTTACAAGAATATGAAAAATTAATAATTGTATAGAGCTATAATTACAGAGTTTTTAAATGTTATCTCTCTATCTTAATTTTTACTCTCATATATTTTTTAGTTCCTTAAAATTAATTTATTCTCTGAATTTTTTTTATCGCTTCCAATGATGATTAATGTATTATCATTTTTGAATCTCATTTTACAGTATTCGTGCTAATCGCATTGTAATTCGGTTAATTTTGCTTCATAATATTTTCCCAACAGTTTACTTTTCTTTTTTATTAAATATATAGATAATTTTTCCGCTTACTATTCATATATATATGTAGTGAAAATTTCATTTTTGGAAAAAAGGAACATGAAAAAAGTTTTATCAACAAAATAACGACATCAACGCATAACGATCTTTTTCCGTAATAGTATATCTGTTGTCTGAAGAGTCAAAAAGGAATAAAGCTAGCTCACATTTAAATAAACATTGCAATACAAAAGAATCCATATAAAAATGAACTTTTTTATTCATTCTCAGAAAGAATTCGGGGAAATAAAAATATTTACCAAAACGGAAGAAATGCTTCATAAATGGTCACTAAGCTACAACCAAAAAATGGAAAAAAATTGGATTTCAAAAATACTAATTAAAACTAGTTCTTGTGAATTGATCCTGAAAACGCCTAAGGCTTAAGATTCTTTTTATGTTTTTTTTTTTCAAAAATATTTCTTACATTTTTTTTCTGTTGAGTCGAAAGTCATTAAAATAAGAACTTTAAGCGAGGGAGTAAAAAGATTCGTTTAAGTAAATGTAGCTGACATAATATGTTCGCCTGCCTTTAATACGATGTAGAGGTGTGATTGAATTCATTTTCCCAGAAAATCAATTTGAGCTTGTGTTTCTCATTTTTAAAATGAATATGTGTACATGCCTAAATCAATTTGCTCTTAAAGTTGTAAGTCAATTAAGTTTGTGCTTTGAATTCGAATCAGAAGTAAATCAAGATGATAAATGCTTGCTTTTTCCAAGTAAAAAAGCAGGTTTTTAATTAAATCGTGAAGAAATCTCACGGTTCATGAAAACATAAACAATTTTTATTTATTTATATATATATATATATATATATATATATTGCATTCTAAATAAAATCGAAGTTATCGCATATAAGATTCT
>BMAW01003643.1:156608-183631 GCA_019974015.1 Nephila pilipes
ATATATATATATATATATATATATATATATATATATATATATACATATTTGATTATGTCTGAATACGAGCTTAGAATTTCGGAAATCTCTAAAAAAAATACTCAGTATTTGCAATATGATGTACATTTCGGCATTAGTTTGATATACTTAATAATTTCAGGTAATAATTCAAGATTTTCTGGGGTAAAATATATACAGGCTTATTTATTTAACTTAAATGTCTTCTGTAAGGTAAAATAAGCTTACGCCAAGTTTAAATGCACTTCATTTTTCAAATTAATAGCAATATAAGTTATATTTTAACATTGTGATATCTGTATATTTATTTATCTGTTTATCAAGAGAAAATCATATTTACATTCATAAATAATTATATTTGAGTAATTTCAAATCAAGATCTGTATTTACATTTTTAAGTTGTATAGTTACCTTTATGTAAAGTTTGCATAAAATGTATGGCATTTATAATTTTGAAAATTTGAAGAGTATTCATAAACATTAAATAAGAAACGGTGAACATAATTATAATCTCAAAATTTCAATGTAATAAAAATTTTCAAACATTTTACTTTTTTGATTGAAATTTCCCTTTATTTTTGTACAGATACCTAAATGCAAGAGGGTTCATTTGAGAAAATCGTGTTCATTTTATAAATAATTGTGATATCTGCATAAAAAAAAATCTTAAGAAAAAACTCATTATACAAAGTGGAAAACTTTAACTCCGTGAATAAAGTAGATTTTTAGGGGGGAAGTGTACCAAATTCATAAGAAAACGCAAATGTAGATATTTTTTCTGTACGGAAGATTTGTTTATAACTTTAAAATTCTAATATCCTGCGTTCTCATTCTTGACGCTCTCCCTTTAGTACTTAGGATTTGACCATTGAATATCACTAAACAATCTATCAAAAATAGTCAGACGAACAAACTCTTACACTATTTTTATGCTTGCCTTTGAAGAATCAAAAATAAATGTTCCAATTACGAAAGTTGAGCGGTACTAACACTCCGCATCAGCCACAGATTAACTGAAAAATCTACTTATCTAAGTTACCGAAAAAGCAGATCTGAATCAGGAACAATAATAATACACAGGGTTCAGATTTAATATCAGTTTTCCTTTGTTTAATCTTCTGACACCAATATCATGCGCACCTTCTTGCTAATCGTCGAACTTCTCGCAGCACTCAAACACATTCAATCTCCTCCTCTTCTTCCCTGATTCCCATAAGTTGATGTTTATTCACAAGCTTCTGAAATCAAATAACGCCATAAAATAGCCCAAAAGGATAGTTGAAGGAGAAACGCGTCAGAAACCATTACATATTTATCATATTCTCATAAATAATATATATAATCAATCAACGGGACGCCCAGTAGGTTTTCGAAGCAAATTAACATAGTGCTAAATGTGAAGAAAGTATGTTAGTCTCAGTTACATACAGAGAGTCAGTTAAATGAAATTTAATGGGCATTTTTTGGAGATAGGAAAATCTAAATGAAATGTATTGTAAATAAAAATACTTGTGTTGTGTTTACTTTGGATATGAATTCGCTTTTTTATTCATGTGTCCAGATCCTGATATAATGTATTACATTTTAAACTTCTCACATAAATTCTTAGTTAGAGAGCATATAAGGATTAAAAACATTATTTATAAACTTCATATTAGGAAGAGGATGTAAAGCTTATAACAAGAAGAATAAATAAGGATTTCTACTCTCGTATAATAACTTTTATGCTTATTCATTTAAAGGATTTCAAGGAATGTAGTAAAAATTATTTGTATGTGGTTTAGTTTTTAATTGATTTTATTCAAGTAAATTTTAAACATTGTATAGCAAACACTGATACTTCGACTTCGTTACTTATGATTTCTGGCAATAAGAGTTATTAAAATATCACTCAAAAAACAAACAATCAAAAAAATTAAACTAATTTTAATTATCTGCTGAAAATTATCTAAAAATCACTTATTATTACGAATAGGAATGTAAACTTTCTCGCGTTTTCAGCCAAAAATATACTGAAAATTCTATTTCGTAAATGACCGCAAAAACAGATCCGAGCCAGGAACAAATAATCTGGATCCAATTTCAAACTCAGTGATTCAGTGGCAGTTTAATCTTTTGGCACCAATATTGGAAGCCCCTACCTTCAAACTCTTCGCAGCATATAAACACGTCCAATGTCACAATCCGAAGTATCTTATTTCTTTCTTATTCAAAATATACAGCTATACTAATTTTTTCATGTTCATCTTTTTTTTTTTTTTTGCAAGTCAAAATTCTCATATCAAATAATGCCATATAGAAGCCCAAAGGTTTAGTTGATTTGATAGGTTTTATTAACGACGCATTAAAGCAACATAAGGGCTATTGGCGACAGACCTCATAATTTTGAGCATCGGTCAAGTGACGAGGATAACACAGCTAGCATCCCCTCATCAAATCTCCACACCACACCCAGGGGGAACTTTAGGCCTCGACAAATTTTACGCGCATCAGTTCCAGTTACGCGGTGGGTCTTTAAACGCATCAATAATCGAGCCCACAACTCGAAAAAAACTGCCGACCCCGAGTCTACGACCCTGTCCATTAGGCTACCGCGGTCAGTAAAGTTTAGTTGAAGTCAGTTAATTTAGTAAGTTAGTCTAGTAATTTTATAGATGCATTAAACATGTGTGCTGGTTTGAAAATAGTTTTCGTATTTTTATGTCATATTTCAGAATAAATAAAAGAATGAGAAACCTGTATGTGAATTTACATAATAGTTTTGAATTTGAAAAGTGCCAAACCATCATCCTATAATGTGACATTTAGTTTCATGTATTATATTACTTTCAACGAAAACTAATTACATGTGCAGCAAGTTAAGTGTTTCAGAGTTCATACATAGTTTCAAGCAAGTCATTATTTAGAACGTTAAGTACATAAATTACAAATCTAAAATACTTATAAGTACGTAATTTTATGATAGATTTTCAGCGAACAATTAGCAGACTTTCTGTGCGTTAACATATAATAGAACATAACAAGTTGTTCACTATTTGAAATTTTCAGTACATCTCGAATTTATAATTAACCAAAGCTCTAGGAATCTAACAATAGTTAAGGCGATAACTAAGCTCTTTGTAAAGCTTGAACTACTCATCAAATTATAGAATCTAATCTGGAAGCATATGACGCGAGTTGCTAACGAGAGGAATGATTAGAAATCGGACGCTTAGTCGATTCGTTGTAATGAATTCATTTAGTGCCAAACGCCCATATTCAAGATGTAGAGTAACTCAAGTTTGTCGTGTTCGTTTCAGTAACCTTGTTCGTGCTATTTGACATCGCTCTAGACTTGTGAGCTGTATGTCACTTAAAAGGCGTGTTAGCACAAACTAATCGTTTCGTGAAATGAAGTTTATTATGGTATCCACACACACACTAAACGTGGCGCGATCATTCTAGCTAATTTCGGATTAATTCATTTATCACGAATGAGAAGACTACGTAACTGAATTATTAGGTAAAATGTTAAATGTAATGCGATACCGATACATTGGGGATTTATGAAACCCTTTAATCTTCGAGGAATGTTGATATATGAAGACAAGTATCTTCTCTATTTTCGACCCTCCTTCTTGTCAACCAATTTTTATCTTTTTTCCTTTTCTTTTCAAACCCCTAGATCACAATTACACCTTTTTTGCGCAGCATAGCCATATCTAGTTCTGTGGATAGTAAACTTTACTATCATTTGCTGAAAGTAAGCATTTGTTTCAACAAAATTATTTCGTAAAATAAACATAAAAAGTTGATTTTAAATGATCCCTTATTGTTGAATTTTGTATCTAATGTAAATTTAGTTAAAAACAATTTTAAATAATTACTATCAGATCCACTTTTATCTGAATTCATCAATTGTACAACCTTTTTTTTACTGAAACTTATTTTTTTTTCTGAAAATCCTTACAAAGTAATCACTAGACTTTCTAAAATAAGATTAATAATTAATTTACAATTTATCATGAAACATATTTAAAAATAATAAAAAAACCTTTTCATTATTTCTTTATTTTCTATCTCTACACGAGTATAACTTTAAGCTGACAGAAATTGGTTTATTCATAACATTTGACGTCTGTGTTATAATGAAGCTCATATAAAATTTCCCTTATATATGATCAAATTGCGTATTTATTGGTTAAAAAGAAAACAGTATGTGGTCAGGAGTAGTTTGTGTTTGAGGCTACACGCACGCACAGCAATTTTCTGTTTTTTTTTAAAATATGTGTTTGGGAATTCAAATATATTTTCCTCTTAAAATTTGCAATATCTAAGAGAAATATTAAAGAAATTTAAAAAGTATCAAATTATATCAATTCAGTTTTAAGAAAAAAGTTTTAATCAAATAAGGAGATAAAATCTGAGTGAAATACTTTCGTCCGTTGCGAATGTTAGGTGAAAATTCCTAATATTAAGCAATCTAATTTCCGATGAGGAATTAGTTACTTAAGGGGACACAATACCCTGAGAGCAATTTCTTAAGATTTGACATTTATAAGAAAATAATTTAATTACCCTATTTGAACACTTATAAAATGCACGTTTCTGAAAAAAAATTCTTTTTCAGACAAACAATTACTTAAAATTCCATTTATTTTTCAAAATATTTCAAAATATTAAAATTCCTATTACTTCCACAAAGTTTAATATTTTAAGCAAATATTTTTTCTCAATTTTTCAAGAATATTTCTCACAATCCTATGTATGGCCTGATTGTAGTAATGTTGATTATATGCTTACAATTTTTTTTTCTATCAGGCACTACTAAAAAATCAAGTAAAAAATAGTTATATCTAATTTAGATTTTTAAAAATAACGATGTATCTAAGTCCTTATTCCATTCACAGAATTATCAAACAAATTATGCAAAACAACTAGAAAATTTTGAAAACTTTATTCAGATCATAAACAATAATTAGCATTTCAAATACACGATAGTCGTGACAAACAAAAAGCTGAGAAAAAGCAGTTAAATATTTTGAAGGTCAAAGAAATCACTTACCATGATGTTGAAAAAAAATTTGTTAATTCGCTAAATAATCTACAACTTCGAACTACGAAAGTTGATACACATATTTAGAAAATCCATACAATTAAAACAAAATAAGGAAATATTCTTCGATACTTTGGTCACTTTTGGGGTACTGTACTCCTGAAAAATGTTTAAAGCGTGTCTCGAAAACAACTGTAATTTATTCTTATAAGATCAACAGCCCAATTCATTCGGAATTGCTTATAATTTTCCAGAAATGTACTTAGAATAGAATTATATAAAATCTAACTCGTAGACGTATTTTTTTTAAAAACTCTAAGATAATACCATCTGAACGTTAAATGAAGCAATCGTAAGTGTAATGAAAAAAAAATCATATTGTTTCTTTCGATAAAATTGTTCATACCATTATAGCAGAAAAAGATAAATACCACAATTTCCTTACTTCATCCTCTAAACGTTTCATATAAAAATACTCAAACTTTTGCTAATCCAAAAACCTAACCAAATTAACTAGATGACAAATGATCGAAAAAATTGAATTGCAAACAAAAACCATCAAATTCTTCCCACTCTCTCAATGAACCAGAGAAGCAGAACGAAGCTCCAAATGAAGATTGCTAACGATGTGTGAATTATATCAACCTGCTTCTCTTCTATGATTAATGATCCGGGATTAAAAGTAATAAAATAAAGGAAATCAAACAGCCACCCAGTGCTGCATGATTTCATAAGTTTTCCGACCACTCTTCAAGTGCTCTCTTGGAGAACTGGGCAGGAATCCAGGATTACGTCAGTCGTGTATTCATTAGCTCTAAGATCAATGAGACTTAAACCGGGTTTAACAGCCCAGTCTATTTCGCGGATCACTGGGGGGTTCTGAATTTTTTTTTAGTATGGAGATCATTACATTCTTGTTAAGAAAATTTTTGAGTTCAGCTAATCGAGTTTCTGGGAATTTTAATTTTTAAAGGATTTTATACTTCTGAACATCAACCTGTGGGAATATTTCATTTATATAAATTTGTAGCATCTCCCCTCCATTATTTAAATCTACAGACATCGTGAAGCTTATTTAAATCATCAGTAAGATTACGATTCCGAATGAAGAGACGTCAGAAAAGAAAGACAGTTTATTTTCTTTAGAGTTCGCGCTCTAACGCTCTATCTCAAATAACACCACAAACACCCTAATCCTGGCTAAGAATCAAACAATAGCGTTTTAACTTACCAACTTATTCGAATCGTGTCAAACACTTTTCGAATACAGCGGGTTCGACTCCTGTTATTTCTTACTCCAACCAGGAGTTAATTCTACTCAATTTTAACTACAAACGAGCAGCTACAACAATTCACTTGTATTTTGATGAAACAGCTTGTATTTTGATGAAAATAAGTTGGAGGGATTTACCGTTAAGAAATGCGTTTCTCTAGGAAGTGTGAGATGTAGTTATTTATCATTAGCTTCAAAGCATGAAAATTTTATTAAGTGAAATGAATGAATTGAAGCTTTTTCCCATATTATGTTACAAAGAATTAATATTAATTGTCAACATTGCATTGCCCCGTTATTACTTCATTCTGCTGTCTTTATTAATTAATATTTAAAATAGTCCCTGATAAATAACAAAAGTAATACAAAGACATACAGGGATTTTGACACAGTTATTTTATTCGGATCTATGAGAAAACAAAGGTAGTATAGTAAACCTATTAAATCTGTGGAAAAAGTTCCTATTTGTATCTGATCTAATGTTTAACATAACTTTGTACCTATCTTTCCGAACAAATCGAGTTCGAGTCAGCAGAAGATTTATGGATGAGGGTTTAAATACTTGACCCTATATAGATCCTCTCTATGCTTGCTTCTAATGCTTCTTACTATGTGCAGGTATGATACAAATGTCTCATATTAATAACTTCATCTCATAGTCTCTACAACAGCCAATCCTCTTATTAAAGGCTTCATTGCTTATATATGCATCTCCTCAATTCTACTAATTGCACACCTAAAAATCTAATCTACATAAATAACGTTTCATTTATTAGGAGAGAATTTCAAATCAAACAATATCACATTAAATATGTCCTCAAAGTGTTAGTTGAAGGGGGAAACACGATAGTCTACATGATAAAATAATTTTAGAAATGAAAAATTAATTCAATAATGCAAAGTTTGCGTTAAAATGATACTTAATCCCACCATTTGGCAAGATTTTTCAAATCGCCAGATTAGCAATCTTTTAGGGTTGACGTATATACGTCGTCGAGTCTACCTGTAACTAGTTGCTATGTAAAAAAGAGTTACCACTATTGGAAGATTATCACCAAACATTCTTCCGATGCCAAGTGGTGGGGCTAAACAATATACCAACCAGTTTTTGTTACATAAAATTGTATTTCTCATTTATTTTTTTATCCCACATTCACTGATTATGCCAATTACAATCAATAGCTTAATTATGGAGTTTTACCAAAGTTTTACAGAAAGAAAATAATGATTTATGGAATAAAAAGCATTAATAACTAAATTTAATGAAAATATTTGATAAAACACAGGTACAAATGTATTTCAGTTGTAGCAACCAGAATTACTTATTGTACGGACATTGAACAGTAAAAAATTTTAGACATTTTTAAAAATTGAAAGAAGACCGGGAAATCTAAGACATAGAAAAGCATGGTTAAAACAAGAATAATTAAACAAGATTTCAGTGAAATTTAGTAATTTTATCTGAGATTTGTGGAAAAACACAAGTGTTTCAGTATTTTAAAATATTTACTTATATAAAAATGAAGTTTTAAAGTGAAATGAAATATGAACATGTGTGTTAATTGCTAAAATGAGGTTGATAAATTAACCATTCTTTGTGTTATTACAGAAAATTTACAAGATTGAGAAATATAACTTGAAAATTTTTGAAAAGAACAAATTTCAGTATTTTGTGGGTGTGTAAATAGTTTTTCAGATTCCCGAATGCCTCATATTGCATCTAGAAAGTCGTCAAGCATCAAGATAAAAATTAGGAAACTAATTACCATTTATCAGCGATCCACGGTGAACTGTAGAGAGGATCATCAAGTGTTATAACTTCAGAACTAATGCGCAGCAATCACACAATTCATATATCAGTACAATAAGCAACCGCCAGATTTCTAATCCTATGTTTACGATGTTGTTGAATATGTTGAACTATATCATGAGTTTGAAGTTAGGCAGCTGGAGATAAATGAGGGATCTATGATGATGTCCAGATATCATCATGCGAGGTTAAGCAATGTGAATCCATCTGCGATGTGATTGCTCGTGGTTTATCTAATCTCCTGAATTTAGTAGAATGGCATTATACCTCAAATGGAACTGTTTTCGAAATATTGCCAAGAATTTTCAAACTTTAATTCTTTATTCACTAAAGAATTTAATTTTGCTCCTATATTGATGAATGTTAGTAACTTCTCGGTGCATATATATATATATATCACTATTTTAAGGGTTAGTGCTGATATTAAAGAAAAATTTCAATCTTACAATTCACTACTTCAAGTAACATGCGGAACAATGATATACCTATATATATAAAATTTATATGTAATTACTACAAATACAAATTTCTTTTGCAAAATAGGAAAACTGTTAATTATTTCTGTGGGGAATTAAAAGTATTATTCAGAGTTTTTAAAATTATTTTTCTAGGTGAAAAGGGTAAACTAAAAGAGGCACATACTCCTATGATTTTCATTTTTCTTTCTAAGTAAAATTGTTCGGTTTATGTTGAGAAATTCATGATAAGTCTTAATGTTTTAAATTAAAAAGTAATTCTTAATTTACTTCGGAACATTTATCTGTGTTTTATTTTCATTACATTAAGCAGGTTTTTAAAGAAAAGTTAGTGCATTTTAAATATGGCAAAAAGATAAAGATTTTGAATTTAAAACAAGGGAGAATTGAAGCTATAGAATATTTCTTTGAAATTTCAAAGGTGAAATAAACCATAAAAAGTTTTATTATTATTTTTCATCTTTTAAATTCAATTTTTATTTCCGGAGAACTTTTTTTTCTTTCTATCGATTAAAAAATGAAACCCCGTTATTTTTTATTTTGTCGAACCCTTCATTTACACTTTTTATTTCATCCTCAATGAGTGGAAGGGGGAAATATCACAAGAATTGGAAAATGAAATCAATTTGTAAGAGCGTAAACTTCCACGTTTTAATTATTCTTCTTCTCCAAACTTTACTTTCAGTTGAATAAACTTGATACATATATATTCTAAAAAGTTTCGCAATTTTATTTTCCGTTCCTCGAGCGATATTTAGTGACATAGTACTTTTACAGCCTAACAGATGTTTTTGCTCGCATTTGCAAAATAACAAATTAATTCTTTTCTAGTACAGTCATTATATTTTAATTAAAATTTTTGGCGATGTGTTAAAAGTCATTCTACAAATTCACAGCTCGGGCTATGTTCTCGATGAATAATATCAAGAATTACAATACTTTGCCTGCACATTCTTTTTAAACATTAAGTAAAAATTAATATAGAAGAATCCATTATGGAAATGTAAAATACATATTTGAAAGAATGCACATCCGAATAATAAATGAGAAACTCTTTTTTAGCTAATTTTTATTCTTCGCCGCATTTTTTATTCAAATAAAAAATATCAAAAGAGAGAGAAGAATTTAAAATGCATTCTAACAAAATATCCGAGTATTTTAATTGATCTTGAATATAACTAATAGTATGACTAGAGATAGTAAAGGAAAAGAACTTCTTTGATTTAAAAGTAATAATTATTAAAAAGCGTATTTCTTTTAGTGCTTCATTGCATGGTGCTTATGTTTATATGCTGATCTTTTAAACCTGGAATTATTATAAGCTTTAACATCAGATTTTAAAACATAAACTTTATTTTTTACTATGCATATCGCTTGGTTGAGAAACATCTGCTCGTCTCTGAAATTCTCTTGATGTTAAAATGAGAAGAGATTGGATTATTATTTCTGTTAATGTTTATTCATAATTTACAACTTATGTGACTAGTATTCTTTTTTTATGAATTGTTCGCAGTAGAAAAACACCTGCGCTCTTTCTAGAAAAAACTTAAATTTAAATTACGAATAGAATGAAATATTGGTTTTACGGTTTGCATAGACTTAAGAAAATTATTTACAACATTTTTTTTATTTAACATTCATAATGTTTTGTGTTTAAATCAATAAGTCAATACTACAATTGGTGTACGCTAAATGTAAAACAAACGCTATTTTCTTTAATTTGGAAATAAGCAATTCAATTTATAAGAAGAAGCTTTCACACAGATTATTAAAGCTGTAACTGATTTAAATGAATTATTTATATCACTTTATTAAATATTTCTGGAAAGTAATATTTTTTTCTCAAAATTATTGAATCATTAATTTATTTAATACATTTCACAAAATTTATAAGTAGATTCATTGTGAGTAAGGATACAAAAATACACGTATTGTATTAGTTCAGATCTTCAATATTTAATGCAATTATCATTAAAGTATCACTCGGAAACAGCCGTCCTTTAATTTTCCAATAATACATTACTATTCTAAATTAAATATTTGTGACGCATACATAGTGTAAATAGTTAAAGGAAAATGTTAATTAAATAACGCAAGTCCAATAATTTTTCATCGCAAAGGCTTGAGAGTGGAAGCCTTCTAATTATAACTATGTATTATGATTAAAACGCCACCAGCCTTGAGCTCAAGTTTTATTTAATAACCGCATACAGAAATTAGTTCAAGTTATTGTGTTTGGCTTTCACCATTCCCTTGTTATTTTGCGATTATCGTTGTGTCCAGCATCATTTACACAAATCATGTTCCATATCTGACATAAAGCTACGTATTTCTTAGAACGGAATAATGCTTCAGAATTCACTGGAGACAAATATGGCCCCAACCTCTGCGAATTGTAAACCTTGACTTGGGGGTAAACTCAGTTTTCAACGACCTTACTTCATTTTAACGATACCCTGATTATACCATGAAGTGGAACTAACGATAGGACCTTTAGCTGCAGTAACAAGCTATTAGGCTCTTCAAAGTGCTGCAAACATCGGCAATGTGCTGTCTCATAAATTAGATGGATTCTTTTATGGTGCGCTGTTAATATAACACCATGAATATTACGTCGAATTGTAACCAACGCAGAGCCTCTCTCTGCTGGAGGCATTTTTATGAGGGTGTTTAATGCTTTTGACTAGGAATAGAGTTCGTTATTCGTAAAATTGTTTCATGAAATGTATTTTAAATCTGCATAATTAATTACAAACTGAAACATCTTAAGGGACAGAGTAAATAGCTATTGAAGAATCACCAATCTTTTGATTGCCTTTACTCTTTTCAATAATATAGTTTCTGGGAGACTCGTCTGGAAGAAAAAGTATTGCATTGACATTCACAAACAATTGAAGAAACTTATTTAATATCCGTTACAACATTACGGAGACTATTTTGAATTTTACAGCTTTCTATAGCATTTATCTTCAGTTTATGTTTCAATTTAAATACCAAAACAAATTGACTGGACAAGTTTCAGTCATGTAAATTAGTTGTTGTTTTGATCAATTTTAAGAAATCTTTTAACCGAAAATTGTGAGATCAGTTAAATTAAAATAAAACTTAAATGGAGTCGAAAATGCCCAGTCAAAAGGAAATCAAACTGATCTCTCGTATTGTAAAGTATACAACATTTATATCCATTCATACACATAAGTATTGTAAAATTACATGCATTTAAATTAGAAGATGTTCAATATACTCAAACAGAAGAATTAAGCTGAGAATATTAAAAAAAAAAGGTCAATCTCTTTGAGTAATTGTTTAACAGAAACTGGAGAGTAAAATTATATTTTATCAACCACATAAATAATTTTTATCAGTACTATTTAGAATACTGGTAACTTATAAACATATTGTCCTTGAATTCTATTTTTCTTTAAAGTATTCCAGAACTAAGACCTTTATAATAACATACACCTGGAACACCACAAAATCAATGAGTTAAGGTGCCGAATAATTTAATTCTGGATAAAGGAATCTGTGTTGAGAGGATAGATTTAAATGAGTTTCGTATTTTTCTTGCAAATAAATTGTTTTAAGAGAATGAAGTTAAAAAAAAAATATGTGTTACTAATGTGATAATGTGATTGTTTACGTTAGATTAATGAACTAAATTTTTTTGAATTTAAAGTATATAACGCTAGCAGTTACACAAATGTTCCTTTAAAAAACAGTTTCTGCTTAAAAAAGAGCAGAAATGAATATCGCTGTAATTATTTTATTTTTGTACCTTCAGGTATATTAAGCAGAATGATCATTTTCAAAAACTAATGATGTTTAAGAGCTTAATGGATGAAAATTATTACCTAAGAATTTTCGTTTAGTATTACGATACCAATTTCTAAGCTTTATGATTAAGAGAAATAATGAAGCTTAATGAAATTCTTAAACCGTAATTTTGTTGTTGTTGTTTCTTTCGTGGAATGATTAATATATATAGCTAATATTTCCTTTTTATTATTTGTAGTTTAAAAAATACAAACTTCGAAAAGAATTCTATGATATCATTTCTAATTAATATGCTCGCGGTTATAATGCTGACTATAAAGAAACTTGAAGTATGAGTTTATTTAATTGCTTAAAAAACATTATTTTATATAAATTTATGCAAACTCTATGTAAAGACATAAAGGTAGATATTATGATAACTATGAGAGATAAATAATCATTATTTGAATTTGCTAATTAAATAATTATTGAATGAAGTTATTTGAATTCTAGAATTTAAAAAGAAAAAATTAACTTTATTCAAAAAATGCTTTCACAAAGATCAAACTTCCATTTACATTAAGGTGAGGGGATGAATTTGTGTGAATTTTAAGTCAGCAACTAATTTGTCTTATATCCGTGTAAAACTTCAGCAAAACAACATTTTTCCTCATAAATAAGTAATTATAATATTTTGTTTCATTTTTTATTCATATGGCTACAACAAATTCATTTGCTTAAGATTGAAACGGAATGCATTGCAGAATTTTAGTTAATCAATATCAGTATAAAATTGCAAAAACAAATAAATAAGAAAATGAAAATAAACAAATGTAAATAAACTTATAAGAAATAAATAACTAAAAAAACATAACATACAATATTAGGTTTCTATGACATGTTTTAAATTTGAGGCAATTGTTGGAAACTACGATATTCAAAGCTTATAGAAAATATGTTCTTATTCGAAGTTAAATCATATCTAAGAGACTATCAACGTTATTTTTATCAAAGATCTTAATTTACAAAGCTAACACAGAAAATAAATTTTAATTACATAAAGGAAACATCAAAGACACTTTAAGAAATACTCTTAACTGATAATTCTTTGATGTGTCTTATTTTGAAATCAGCCAACGACTTTCTTAATATATTTTCATAATAAAAGTAAATTCTACGTAAGCAAAAAAAAAAGAAAAGAAAAATCTCTTACTCGATACCTTTCACAATGGCTTACGCTTTATCATATTCATTGCATAATGAAAATGATAATATTCATTATGCATATTCATTATATTCTGGAGTAATGCTATCAAAAAATTTTAGCATTCTTAAATGACTGGAATGGAAATTGGATCTGATATGAAAATATTATGTAATATATTTGTGTAACATCTACAGATATATGCAGTACAAAAGCAATCTGGGAGATTTATATCAACTAATTAGAATTAAAACTTAAAAATATGTTTTAATTAAAAATTTTATTCAGCATTACAAGATAATCATCATTAAATTCTCTAAATGAAATATCTCTTGAAACTTTTATCACAGCCATAACTTGTAATTAATATACTTTTACCTGAAATTTAGTCACATTTTAGATTTATTGGGCTCTGGAAAATTGAGTCATATTTAGGTTGTTCGTTTCAATTCCTATTTGGCTTTCATTAATTATAATTCCAAACATTTCACACTCTATTCTTAAAACTTAATTAATAAATTTGATATGTTATCTATTATTTTAGTTTGCATAATTTCAACTAATTCTTTATACAACATTTTATCTACTAGTCGACAGATATTCAAATATAGAGTAACTTTTTGCTTTAAACTTGTCTATTCTTCTTCAGGAGAAGTTTGACTCATGAAACATTATATAAACCATAACGGACTAACAATTTAAAACTCCCTCTGGTGGTTTAAGCAAATTAACGGAATTAAAAAAAAAAGATACTCATGCATAGGTAATAAAGATGCTAAATAGTCGTGATTGTGATTTAGGGACGAGTAATTGGAAGCTAAAATGCCATTATTTTTAATTTCTCACAAATGCGTTCCAGTTTTATCACGAAACAGTATAGTTTGTGTAATAGATGTCCTTTTTCATCGAAACAAAGCCTGATGTTTAATCACTAGCAATAAAGCTTTATGGTAGTGGAACGTAACTACAAAATACAACACATTTACGTATTTTAACTTAATGTTCATATTATTTTCTTTGAAATAGTTCTAAATATTATCTGTAAATTTCCATAATAGAGCCTTTATCCTGTTTTGTGATTTAAGGACGAAATTGCTTTGTTAGGAAATAAGCTCTAACTTCATTTTAGTTCTTAACACTTTCTGAGTATCATATGTATATCTGTAGAAAATACAATAAATTTTCACAACTGAAAATCTATAAATGTCGATAGAGTGAAATGAATTAAAAATAAATTTATTTAATGATGAATTCATTGAAATTCTGCATATTTTAAAGCATTTCTACTAATTCCATAATTTTAAAGAAAATAGATGGTAGTACTTTGAGGTTTGTAATTAACCTTTTGTTATTTTTTTATCTACTTTACATATGCCGAATCGTAAACATTTTCGCTCGAAAGTAATTGTTACTATCAACCTCTAAAAATTATTTTCATATCAGAATAATAATAAATAAAAGTTATTTTATTTCCTGTAAAGTTGAAGACTTCTGTTATTACTCTATAAAAATATTGAAAGTAGATAACTTTGTATAATCATATTTTATAAACATTTTTAAGAAAATTTGGATATATGTTTATTTATAGAAACATTAATTTTACAAATATTTGGAAATTATGAGACTGAAGTTAAAAAGTTAAATTTTTTTAATATTTTTACAAACAATTTTCCAACAGTTATACTGTTTCAACATCGTATTGTTTTCCCTATAATTAAATTATTACTGTAGTATTCATTAAAATAGTTATTCATTAGTCAAATATAATTAATTATCACACGCATCTTTGATTGAATGCCTGAAATGAAAAAATGGATCCGCAATAGCCGAATGGTAATGGTTACCAGCTCAAAGCAGGCTTTGTTTCATGTGAGTCGTGAGTTCGTGTCCTGGTGGCACTTAATAGATGTTAGAAGAGAGGGTGCCAGCTCAGGTATAATCCTCGTCATTTGATTGTGGTTCAAACATATTAGGTCCGTCGCCAAATCCCTCGTTTACTTCTAGGCGTGACATTAATGAACGATAAATCCACTGAAATAAATAAAAAAAAAATTGAAAGTGTATTTGTGAATAATAGTAATTAAAAAGTACTCCATCAACCGTACATTAATGCTATCAATATTATAGGCATTGTAGTTTCTGATTTAGAGGTAAAATATCGTTTTTACTGATAAGTCTTTCAGTTAGAAAAAATGAATGTTTACTCGTACAGTATTATTCAGATATAAGAGGAAATTGTGTCAGTGCTATTATACGGATAATAATAGTAAATGTAAGCAATTCATTATGGTATTGTTTTCCAAAAATAATTTTTCTTAAAAAAAATTCTTACACCGTCTCCTAACTATAGTAAAAAGTTATTTTTGCAAATTCTTGAATCCAGCTTGTAATTATTTCAAAAACCACAAAGAATTTCGATCTTAAAATTATTTTCCTCTCCATTGTATTACCACAGCATAGAGGTAAAATACAGTTTCATAACCAAGCAAATAAATAACTTAACCAAAACTGTACTTTCGAAACATGAAAAAAAGCCTTCACCAACCATATACACTGCAGTAACTTCAGTCTGAAGTAATCTAATTTGAAAACTATCGTCTTGCCGACTACCAGGCGTTGTTGAAGTCGTAATGTAATTTAAAATCTGGCTGTATTTCCTATCTAAGTGGGATATATATCTATATGTATAGAATAAGAGGAAAATAGTGTGTATGGGCAGAAGGAATAAGATAGAAAAGGATCAGGAAGGAGAAACGAAAGAAAAATGTCTATCAGAACGTTTATTCAAAGGGGGAAGCCTCGTCCTTTAAATTGCCTCTCCCTGTAGTACGACTTCGCGCGTGATGTATGCAAATTGATATTGTGTCTTAGAATAGCAGGAGGAGATAGACGTAGAAAGCGGGGAGGACAGTTGAAGATTTCTTTTATATTCCTTTTTTTCCTCTCGAATGATTATTTGAAGACAAAGATCAGAAAATAAAATGCACTGAAGAAGAAGTTGGAAATGAAAAAGTAAATCAAAAGATACGGAAAATAAATATAAAGGAGATGGGACGACAGCTAAGAAGATATTAAGGAGACGGTAGGCTCAAAGTATGCGACACAATATAGCAATGAGATAGTGCATGGGGGCTCTTTATAAGAAGTTTTTTAAGCTTCTAATCAAATATCTTCGCGAGAATGTAATCCTGAGCAGTGCTTATTCCTCCATGATTTCCACCTATTTATCTCTCAATGCTCTAGCATATAAACTTTATACGCTACGTTTAAATAAGAAAAAAAGTAAATTTTCTAAATATTTAAAGCAGGTTCTGACATTGATTGAGATGTTACGCTTCCTTAATGGATAAGTATTATAAAGAAAGTAAATCTCTAGACAAATAAAGCTTATGCTGAATAAGAGGAATTATATGATTAGAAGAAAGTTTTGAAATTCCAGTTGGCCAAAAAAAGTGTGCTATCTTACTGAAAAAAATAAAAATAAAATATTTCATGGGAAAAACATTTACATCGTACTCTATTTTCATATTTAATTTTTAACTGATAATTTTAAGCAAGCAATGGATCATTTCAACATTTCAATGAAAATTATTTGAGTGCTACAAAACTATAAAATCTAAATTCAAATCGCTCAGTAAAGAATGAGTAAAAGTAGAGTAAGAATATAAATTTCTGATGTTCAATGAAAAATATCTTTCGGAAATTATATTAAAAAAATAATTTTCCTGCTTGTAATTTTACCTAGAGCTTGGGTTTTTTTTTTTTTTTATTATTGATATGAATATTTTAGAACAATAAAGAATAGGCAATCATTAAAATACTTAGTGATAAAAAAAATACGCAATAATTTCTATTAAATAAAACGCAAATCAGTTTTTTAGATTAATTTATTGACCAATTTCGTCATACTTAAATATTAATGTTATAAAACGGATGCAATTAATACCGAGTAAATAATTAAAATTTTATATAAAACGATGCGAAAACTTATCGGAAATATCTGAGTGAATTAACAAATTAATCTTTTTATAAAAAAGTTTTTCTAAAAAATTGAAATGCATAATTTGAAATGTAATTTCAGAGTCTTGTTGTCATACCAATTCAATCATTTTTCTCATTTTCTATAGCAAAATAATACAGGCAATCTCTCTCAATAATACTCTCTATTTCTATCTCTGAAAACATTTTTACATTTAAATTCAACAGCTAAAAGTTAATATCTATAATTTATAACTCATTAAACATAATAAGGGTTTTTAATCTTATAATTTTTCTTTATATTGGTTAAATATTATAAGTTTCATAAGTTTAAACTCATAAACAATTTTGTTTTAAATCAAAAAATGATTTAATTTTTAAATATTCTTATTTAATTATCGTTAATGTACGATATATAGGAAAATTAATGTTCACGCTGCTGTGTGAACAAATACATTTCATTAATCTCAATAAAACATATTTAAGATTTTCGACCATGTGCAGCACTTAGATTAATATTTCTTCATAAATAACTTCTGATTTTTCTTTAAAAAAAAAGTACATTGTCATTTAAATTATCATTTCTGACTTCAGAGGTCAAAGAGGGCGTCGGTTAGTCTTCAATTTTTGATCGGCAATCGATCAAACGTTTATCCATTATGAGTCACAAGATAATATTAATAGCCTTGTCATTCATTTCTATCTCTTGCTTCACACTAAAACATAAAATTACAAATTAAATTTAAACTCCATATAAATATACAAAACAATTTTATCCTAGGGTTCAAACATGGAATAAAACTTTAATAAAATAAATGAATCGGGCTTCAATATATAGTAATAAAACAACTGTGATGGGAGGAAACGGGTAATTCGATCCTCATTTATCGAAGAAAAATCATAGATGAGTTCTTATTGATATTAATAAAATTGCCATCAAAGTTAGTGGATTTAAGTGGACTCGGTACCTTGTGAACATTTTTTTATTATATGTTTATACGAAAATGTTTACATTCACTATATTTGAGGACACATAAAATATGAATTTCAGAAAAAAGTAGCTCTTTTTTTCAACAAGCGATGATTTTAAACTTTTTTTTTTTTGAAAAAATTGTTTCAATATCTTAGAATTCTTACTATTTCAACAAACTTCAATATTTTCAAACATTGAAATTTTTTAAATTTAATACAAATGTGTCTCACAATTTGAGAATAGATTTGGTTCCACTAGGGCTATTTATAGTCTTACAAAAAAAATTCTATCCAACACTGATAAAAAAAAACAGCTACAGCTAATTTTGTGGATTTTTAAAAAATAATTATTCATCTCAATCCTTATTTCATGTACAGAGTTATCACACTTACTATTCGAAACCACTAGAAAAATTTCAAAACTTTGTACTGGTTAGAAAAAGAATTCTTAGCTATTTAGATACATGACCATCTCAAAAAATAAAAACCTAAGAATAAGCAAGTTTTGAATATCAAATTAGCAGATTAACGATAATTTAAATAATTCGCAAAATGTAGCTATATAGATCTATAAAATTCTATACACATATTTAGAAAAGTCACATAATGAAATTAAAATAATAAAAGGACTTCTGATATTTGGGACCCTTTTAGGATATTATGTTCCTACTCAATTCCCAAAAAATGAAGCGCATTTCTTAAAATATTATGCAGTTTAAGAAATGAATATAGAATTTTAATTCTGAATATTTGTGAAAATTTAATAATCTGTTAACATTGTGAGATCAGTTCTAATCTATTGTGAATGTACAAGCAAAAACAGAAAAAAATTATGAAAAATTACTGAATTAATTATTATTATAATTTTGTTTCGTTAACTGGATATTAATGAAATTATCCATAGTAAAGAGGTATTGAACTAGCTTCAAGATTATGTATAATTTTAAACTTGAATTTGTATAACTTGGACCCACCCTTTTCAATAAATCAATGCAACTTTTTTTAAAGAAATATTCTCCAATCCAAAAGTTCCCTGAAATATTCAGTCGAGCGTGTAATTATATTTCTTGGAAAAAGGAACAAATCGAAGTTATTTTTAAAAAATTATATTAGAATTTTTATTGTGAAAAACAAGAATGTCCGCATACTTTAATGCCATAAGAAAAGCATCCTAATGTACGTTTCACTAAAATTCAATTAGTTTAAGTCTCTTACCAATGAGATAAAAAAGGCGAATTCAGAGGGCCAGAGAGATTTTCTTCAATAATGTTTTATTTCTAAAAGTGTATTTCTCCAAATTCATTAATATTTATTTGAAAACTTTTTATAATAATCTGATTGTATTATAAAACTAATTACCCTTTCAACGTTTTAGTTAGTCTGTGCATTTTACTTTGACCATCCAAAACTGAAATCTACGAAAGCTCAGACATTTCAACGTTTCATTGGTAGAAATTTAATATTTAAATAATATAGCAAAATTTATGAAAGATAAAAAAAACCAAGTAAGACGTACATTTTTAAAATAATAATTATTAATACTCATTATTATATTAAAATATATATTCATGAAACGAATATATATGTCTTAGTTATCTTTAAGGTCAAAATTATAAATTTTGTAATACAAACTTATTTGGTGTTAGTTATTTAAAACCTTTTGTTTCTATGTAAAAAAAAGTCCCTTAAGTATGAATTGTTCAATAGATATCAACTTTGGCTGAAATTAAATTATTAAAATTAACTTTAATTTTGATAGATAAAAGTAACTTGTTGTTTTTTATTAAATCGTATTAAAACTGCATAAATGTTTTCGCTTTATTAAATATAAAAGAAAAGAATTTCAGTTTATTAGCGTTATTCATTTTTATAATTAGTTATTTATACTTCTATGATGAGAACAAAAAATTTAACTTTCGATTTAATGTTATTAAGAGGAATAATTACAGATAAAATCCGTGTTTTATGATTCTTTTTGAGGTTTTTTCATCGAAGGGGCTATGTACTTATTATTAGAAGCTCAATGAAATATTTTAAACTAGAAACTTCAAAAATTTTGAAGTTACCTTTTTATTTCGTAATTGTTCAGTTATAAAAAAAATAAAAAAATTTAAGGTGGTTTTTTTATTGCATTATAATTATTTAATGATTTATATGAAATAAACGTTACGAAAAAGACTGTAAAATTTATTTAATAAATAAATTAAATATTTTGATGGATAGAAATATCCACATTATTTGTCAACGACAAATGCACTTTCAACGTTTCCTAATAAAAAATATATATATTTTAATCCCCCAAAGACTAGATTTTAATAAATTTAAGCTAGGACTCATAAAATAGAAGAATTTATAGAACTGCAGCTCTCTTACCTTTTATCACAAAATTTTATAAATTAAGAGATTCTAGCAATTAAATTTTATCAAATTACATACAGAGGCACGTTGTAATTCTCTAATCTAAAGCTTTAGTTTATCTTAAGAGAACATAGTGTCCTAAAATAAACAAAACATTCAAAATATTTTTATTGTATAACCTTTTTAAATGTATCTCAAAAATTTCATAATACCAGCTACATTTTTAGTCAGTTATTTTAATTATCTCTAACAAGTATACCAATCATATTTCATTGATCTTCAAAATTTTAAATTACTTTTTCTAAGCATTTCCTTTTTCACTCAAGTTATGTGCTTAAAATGCTAAGGATGTTTTGATAATCGATATCAAGTTCTGAGATTTTTTTCTGGTATTTTTGCATAATATGTTTGATAATTCTGTGCTCAAAATAAGGATTTAGATCATCAGATATCGCTGTTTTTGTACTGTTCTTTGGGGTATTTTATAGAAAATAATTTCTAAAACTATAAATAATTCTTTAAATTCCAAATCTATGCAAAAAATATTGAGAAGCACTTATAAGAAATGGAGAAAAAACTATTGCTTAAAAATATTAAAATTGTAAAAACAGTAGGAAATTTATAAAAATTGAAATATTTTGAAAAAAAAAATTAAATAAATAATTCCTTTCAAAGTAAAGTTATTTTTATGATATTCTTATTTTATGCATTAAAATAGGGTGAATAAAAACTTCTTCTTTTAAATATCTAATTTTATAAAAGTTACTCCTAACGTATTAAGTTCCTTTAATAATTATATCTTAATGCAATAGTTGAAGGGGGAAACGCATAATCGGTTTAAAAAGTATTTAAATTCCTAATTGAATCCATTCGAAAATAGGCTTATACATTTAAATTATATCGCGTTAAAGAGAAATAGAGAAACAGTGACAGTTAATTTACTTTTGATCGCAAAAGGTAATAGTAATGTAATATATATCCTATCTTGTTGGAGGAGGAGAAAAACGCAGCGTAAGAACAATATCGAATAAAAGCTTACGCAGCAAAGGTATTGGAAAAGTATTTACCTACAATGAAGCTGCTAGATTATTTGACAGGTAGAGTCTACAAGAAGCAGAGAAACAATGGGAAATCATTAGTCCAATAAAAAGAATGTTCTGTTCGTATCGGATAGGATTGAGCAATTGTGATTGGTGTTTGATTGATTTTGTACTACATCGATTAATGTCAAGAATGGCTGAAACTTGTATGAGATTGCGCGAAAGAAATTCGAAACGTGGAGGCGTGGCTTAGGAAAAACTTGCAAAAGAATAAATATTTTAATTGGATAAGAGTTTACTAGTCATGCATGAAAATACTACGAGGGGATATCTTAAGCTTTTAATTATTGCAAAGAAAAATCCGAGGTTTCTAGATAGGTTCTTACGTACGTAATATGGAAAATTACAGCTGTTAATGTTGCTTTTTGGTTTCAAGAAGTCATAGATTGAAGTAAATTGCAGTATCATAAAAGTCTTAATTATAAACCCGGGAGATATATCGTTAAATTTTTATAATTCTGAGGTATTATAAAGTTTTGATTAATACTAAAAAACAATGATATAGGAATAATTTTTATTTATCACTTTTAGGACTCCTCAACATACTCACCATCTGCTGTTATACATTTCTTTCAGCGTTTTTAGACCTTTCAAAGGCCGTCATTGTAGAACTCAAAATATTTGAACTCGATCTCCTCCACAACTTATTCCCAATCTATGCTTTCTTCAAATAAAACAAATCAACATTTATACTTCTAATTTACAATATTATGTACGAAAAGATAATTTCACATGTAGAGTAAGTTTAATCTAGATATCATCGTTATTTCTTATATAGTAATAATTAAAACTTTATCAATAGCACCTTGTAATTGACATTTTGCGTGGGTGATAAAAAGGGGTTATAAAGGATTGATATTCTACAGTTCTGTTGAATATATACGGTGTATTTTCTTATATTTTCACATATAAGTTACCTAAGCATTACATTTTGCTAATTCATTTCACAATGAACTATTCTGTGTAATATATTTAATTTTTTTCTCATATACTTTAAGGTTGTTTCTCTAGTTTTGTCAGTATTAGTTTAATAATTTATTCTTATAATTTTTGGGAGGAAATTATCTATTGTACTGAAGAAGAATATATATAATGTTACCTTTTATATAAAAGTAAATAAATGTATATATGCCATAGATATCCTCTTTAGAAAAAATAATTCAGATTTATTAAAAATAATTTTTTATGATAAACTGAGTCTGCTCAAGGAGAAAAGTTAAACAACGGAATGTCTTATTGTGTCAATTATTATTATGTGATAAAATAAAATGTTATATTACAAATTATTTTATTTTAATAAATTCGTTTTTTTCTTTGTGGTCATTTAATAAAATTGTAACGAAGAAATTTAATATTTTATTTGATCGGAATTCTTATTCAAACTAAACCTATAAATCGGATATTTTGTTCCATTAGTATTAAATTATTTAAAAATAAAAACATTTATCGACCACAAATATAATTGTATTAGTCATTAATTATCTGAAGCATTAAAATTTAATTAATCGTAGTTTAGTATTTCCAATAATTAAAATCACACTTTTAAATATTTCCCCTATTTGAAAAATATTTAAAATTAGAAACTAATTACAACTATACTATTTTAAACAGGCTTCCATTTGTGTGGAATTAGTTGATATTAGTGTATTAACATTAGTGTCATTCAGAATTCTGGTAGAAAAATGTAGAAGAGACCGCTAGTAATCCATTTATTTCTCCTCTTCGCGCTTATGATTTCTTGAAGAGTTTTGGTATCAAAAACTTGGTTTAGACTTCGACTAGACCCGCGTTGCGAGTCACGACCTCAAAGTGGGACTCAAAACGAAATATTTGGAATCCCTAAAATTGGATTTAGATGCATGAATTTAAAGAAAAACATTAGTATCAATGTATTCCTTCTCTTTAATTTTTTTACATTTTCAGGGCAAAACAAATATAAAATCATAATACTGTCTAAATTGAGCTTTAACTTACTTACTGAATAATTACTTATTGAAAAAATATCATAAAGTACATTCTTATACCCACGTCGTATTGTAATTTCAGCAAATTTTGGAATAAAAACATTAATACAAACGCATAATATTTATAAAATCATGAGACATATAAAGATATTTCTAATTTGTTTAAAAAGTTGGTGATTCTGAGCTCATTTTGCGTGACGGAGAAATTTCTTTTTAACGAACACTACAAAAGGTATACTGATTAACCCTATTATAAGTGTTCGTTGTTTATTCAATTTTAAAGCTTGATTTGCACATTAAAATAAAATTTATCTCTATTCAAATCACATAAATTAAATATTTTAGAACTGTATAATTTTTTTCAATTACCAATAATAAATTGCGACAATTTCCGTTACAATTCATATATTTGTAATTTCTTTAGTTAATTCTTAGAGTTCAAGCAAGTTTGGACATATTATTTATTTTATGCGTGCATACATTTTTACCTATATCTCACAAAAATAGCAACAAATATTTACAAAAAATAATTTATGCTTGATTAATTGATAATTATAAATACTGTTCAAAGCTTTTAGAAAGCAGCAACTTAAAACACGAATAATTAATAATTTTAATACTAAGGTTTGAAGAGCATATTCACTTGTCAATTCCGACAAAATGTTTAAAAGAGGTTGGTCAAAATTTGAAGGAAGTTTAATAACAGGCTAAACTCTTCATGTCTGAAGATTTTGTGTAAGAGAGTTTGTTCAAAAGGTATCAAAGTTTAATATGCCTAGCGCAGTTTAATATTCAACACTTGATTTAGTCAACTACGATAGTTTTAAGTCTTTAAACATTTATTATGGAGAGCAATAATAACACACGAAATTAAATCCTATTCTGCGCCTTAAATTTGCTGCATTGCTTTAAGATTAAATCAGACGAATCTACTCTTTCACGAAGTTTCCTCTAAATTTAAATCACATTTATAGAAGGTTTTGCTTTTCATAAAATTCTAGAGCTTTCGTTTTTTAAAGAATATATTTGAATGAAAATTTTTATTTCAAAATGAAATAATTAATCAAACTCAAGGCAATGGAAATGTAAGATATTTATTTGTCAAGCAAAAGGTTAACAAAAATTATATATATATATATATATGTGTGTGTGTGTATGTGTGTGTGTATTATAATTATTTTAATGTGTTTCTTATGAAGAAAGAGACAGATAATGTCTGTAGTGTAAGCAATGAAATTTCTTAATTTACCTAAAAAAGAAAACAAAGGAAATATTCTTTTGGCAAGTTTACGGTTAGACAAATAATAATATGATCTTAAAATAAACTTGACGAGAATCAACTGGATTTTTCACTTTCAGAAGAAAAACTTAATTTACTTCTGAAATAAGAAAAACATTTAATATCAACACTTATCCGGCTAGTTTAAAAGATAAATTACTAAAACAAAAATAATGTTTTCTCTGTAAATTAAATTATTTTATATAGTTTTCTTTTTTTCATTAAAAGTACCTTAGCTTACTTTATTATCATTGTTAAGCAAACAAAACTATTACTTCCAGTTTTCTTTCTTAATTTGCCACAAAGGTTAATAAAGATATGTATCTTTTTAACTATTCGGAGGAAAATATATTTATTTTTATACATTTTTGGAATTTTTTCTTTAAGAACATTCATTTGTTAATCACGTTCGGTACAGATAATAATCGCGCTTATGAAAATATTCACTTTAAAAAATCTCCGAGAAGTATGTTAATATAAAATTCCTAAGACAGAATAAAGCGGATAAATTACTTTGATATTTAAATAAACACGTGAAAAAGTTTACAAACTGTAAAAGAGTTCCCAGCTCTAAATTGCTGCTCCATTGTAATCTGTTTAGAGTCATGAATATTCATTATTAAAAACTTTTTTATTTATTCCGCTGCATTTAATTTTTTTCGGCACTCTTTTGAATGCTTTTTAACTTTTTCTAACTGCAAAAAGGCTTAAATTATTTTCTCATCAATATTAAAGAAAATTATACCTAAACTGTTATGTTGGTTAGAACCTTGATAGGCTTGTTCGTTGTTAAAATAAGAAAAAAAAATGCTTTTATGAAACAAATTTAATCAAGTAGACGTTGTTTTCCGTTTATCATGTGTATAACTATGAAAAATCAACAAAATACAAAATTTTAACCTTAACAGCTTTAAGTATTCCTTCATTTTTTCCCCTACACTTACGTTTGAGAGCAGCTTGGGTGAAAAATTAGAATTCTTCTACATGTTTCAACGTTTTGAATATGTTCACTGAAGCAAAGTGTTTATGCAAATTCGGTAATACAAAACTCGACGATTCAATTTCTTCTTTAGAAATAAATCCACTGAGATCTGATAATCCTTCGCTTCCGATGTATTTTATTGTTTCTTTGTGTATCCAGTTTTATTGTTATTTTTTCTTCTTCTTTGAAATAAAGATACCGATCATAAGCTGGACAAAAATCAAAAGTACAATTGGATCAAGGATTTAAAATTTGATATGAAACGTTATGCTTGTTTTTGTTCTTATTGTAGTTAAATGTGTTTAAAGCTTTTTTTATTCTATAAAAGCTTAAGAAACTATTATTTTAAAATATTGCAATTTGAATTTTCTAGTCATCCGTTTTCTGCTTTAGAATTTTGTTTTTAAAACGATAAAGTGATTACTATTCTTTGATTATTTTTAGATTGCAATTTAAACTATAAATATAAATTTATGAAACTATACTGACACATTCAGAGAACGTTAACTTAAAGTAGTTAACGAATAAAAATAAAGCATTTTTCAGCCATTATTTTTTTTAAAGAATTTTAAAGTCTTAGTTCGAAAATTGTAGCAGTCATATTTTTCATCTAATAGAAATTATTACAACATAATTTAATGACATAAAAATTTAGCAGATAATACGAAATATAAAATTATATAATGAAATTGTTAGGTACAAGTAGTTAAAATTCTTCTGAATAAGTTTTATATATATATTGCTATTTTAATTCTCTCTCTCTCTCTCTCTCTCTCTCTCGCGCGCACGCTATAACTATCGATATTGATAAGTTTTGTTGT
>BMAW01003643.1:188631-203618 GCA_019974015.1 Nephila pilipes
TGTGTGTGTGTGTGTGTGTGTGTGTGTGTGTGTGTAAGATAAAACAAATAAATTAGAATGAAATCAGAAAATAAAAAGGAAGAACAATTGTCAAACAAACAAAAATACAAAGAAACAAACTTTTGTGGAAAAGTAAATAAGTAATTGAAGATTCAGCAAAAGAAGATATGTACATTTAGACAGATGGCTGATTTGCGGGGTTAAACATGTTTTACGGTACTAAACTTCCCCCATTATATCTTGCTGGGAGAAAAGTGGATCAATCTAAAAGGTAAATTATAATAGATTATGCGTAAAGGAAATAACAAAAGATGAGTCAAAATCCTCCGATTACTGACATTTAAAGCAAACTTTTCACAATACAAAATTTAGAACAAAAACTTAAAACAAAAAAATAACAAAATTCACTCTTGCAAAACGATTGAAATCTCTATAAACTAGGTATAAAAATCCAATTTTAATCATTTCAAAGTATGGCATGTATCCAAGGACATATTTGTGAGCAAGTGATGAAGATATAAAGTTCAAAAGTTCTTAAGAATCCCTTTACATCAGAATCTCCAAAAATTTGCGATGTTGCTTATATGATGTCAATACAAATAATAAATTAAGTATAGTATGAAATGTTTTAAATTTGAGCGTATTTATAAGTCATTCAAGAACTGTGTGAATTATATTACAATCAAAAACAAACATCAGGAAAGGCCAATACTAAAACAAAAAAATTTCAATTTTATTTGTTAAAAAAATGAAAATAAAAATTTTTGAACACAATGAATACGAGTAAATATGTGTCTGTAAATGTAAGCTACGTCCGTATTCATGAAATTATTCACAGATAGACCACTAACTAGCTGTTTTCGTAATCATAATGTTGTATGGGATATTTTTCTTAATTAATAAATTTGAATACATCACTTTTATAGAATAGCACTTCATAAAAAAAAATTGTCAAAATATAAAAATTAGATGGCAAAATTAAAATCTATAAGCCATACCTCAATATCCTCCAAAATCCCTTCAAGGACACCTCAATAGAAATATTAAAACATCGATTTGAAACATCATACAAATAACGATGAATAATTTTTAAGTTCATAACACTTCAATCAATTTCCAATGAATATCTTAGTATTATTAAATCTATCATAGTCAAGAGTAGTTTACGAATTATTACGATGCAAGAAGCTTAAAAAATATTTTTATGTATGGAAATTGAGTTATACCGTTGTTCCAATATGATCTTGTGATCCTTTTTAACTTAAACGCGTGTCTTTTATCTTAAATATTACTATTTATAGTGTGATCCACTGTTTGTAACTCCAAATTTAAATTAAGATATTCAGCCTTACACGCATCTCTCTCTCTCTCTCTCTCTCTCTGTATATATATATATATATATATATATATATATATATGCTTAAATCTGGTCATTTGGAATTTTATTCCTTTAATTTTATGATTGACAATTCAGCAATATTGCATGATTTTAACAATTTTAGTTCATGTTAAAGTTTGATGTTGTTGTTGAAAAATGTAATTAGTAAATTTAAAAAAGCTGTTTTATGCGAATTTATATGATTAAGTTATATTTAAAACTGTTTCAAAACTATTTAATGCAATAGTATAGACAAATTACTATACCTGTAATATGTAATAAACATTTAGTGATAATGTTCAATAATAAACGTGTTTCCACTTATAAAATAAAGGATATTTACAAATTTAGAAATCTTCATAATAACAATATTAAAATTTTAGTTTTCCTATATGGTCTTTGTAACCAAACATATTTATAAGCTTTTGCTTATGATGTGAATTTTTCCTCTTTATTTCTAAAATATAATTGTGTAATGATATTCAGGAAACGAAACTTTTTTCCTTGTGAAACATATTGAGAATAAACAGATATTCATTTCCAAATTGCTTTTTAAATTTAAGTGTAACTTCGATTAGTACTTCTCATTCCACTGACTGAAAAAGCATGATGAATAATCAAGTTGTTGGCAGTTTTAATTGTAATTTGTAGTTTAATGTAAATTCAAGTATTTTTCAGGTGTCTTATAATTAAAATTAAAATTTAAAATTAGAAGCGTAGTAAAATATAATTAATAATAAAAATTAGTTAATAATTTTAATTTAAATATTGATTCGATTCCTTTATGTACATTTCTTGTATTGAAATTCAGTCGAAATCATAAGGTGGAGGGGGCTTTCTTCAACAACGACGACATAAGTTAAAACCGCTTTATAAACTAGCGCGAGGAGGAATCCCTATGGGCTTGGTTGTTAATGCACTAAAAATAAAACTATGCCCGCTTTTTTTTCGGTCTTAAGTATTGGGAGTTCAAATCATCCCTGTTACCAAGATCAACCAACCCTCTTCGATACGGGGTGGAAAAACCCTCTCCTAAAAGAGGCGGAAAATATCTCCGTCGAGATGCTGACACAAGACTTGAACACTAGATGGCAATCCTTATTAGGGCTACTGGTTGTATATACCTCCTACACAAAACTTGCCATTATGTCTAACTGAGGCACCTACTCATATATCACGACCTAATGATATACCGACAACGGAGCATGCCATCAGACAGACCTATCGTTTCAACTAAATCCGATGACATCAAAGAAACTATTAAACCGATACGCAATATAACAGGTAGGGATGTATTCCAATTGAAATAATGACTAGAAAAACAACATTTTCTAAAATATCGTTCAGAAAGTCCCTTTTCGTATCATCACGATGATACTGGAAGGGAAGTATGTGGAGGCTCTTTTTAGCAAAAATCAAGAGCAATGAAAACACCTTAATAACTATCTCGTAGGAAATACTGATTAGCTTAATTGGTAAAGGTACTATAGAAAAAAATCGGACTATTTTTTTTCTTTTTTCAGACCCAAAGATTGGGAGCTCCAGTCTCTCATACCACCAAGGTCAATCGACCTCCTCCATCACTGTGTAGAATAGTCATGTCCGACGAAAGGTTCTCAGTTCAATGGTTTATAGATCCTTAAATCCCATAAAATAAATATTTTCTTTCCAAAAATCCTTAACGACAAGCAATAATTATATATATAATTTTTGTCAGTGTATTGTTGACATTTTAAATGAAAATAAATGTTTGTCAGCCATTTTTTCTACTGAGATAAAGGAATCTCGGATAGAAAGCGGAGTGTTGTAATCATGCATTTTTTCCCAAAAAAAACTCTTAAGTAACTTAAGTACCTATAAAACTATCAAATGAATATGAAATATACGAATATATATATATATATATATATATATATATATATATATATATATATATATATATATATATATATGCTCTCCTATATATATTAAAAAATATCACGTCAAAATGTCTTTAATGGTAAATAGCAGTTTAAATGAGAACCATATGATTGATTTTGGATTGAATGATTGTTAAATAACTTCGCCCTTAGAAACAACTCGATAGCTATTAGCGATGAACTTCTTACTTTTGATCCTCGATCGAGTGACAAGAACGATACCTGAGATGGAACCTTCCTTTCCAAACATCCACACCAGGGCACGGGAGAGCTTGTAGCCCCGACAGATTTAACGTACATCAACTCATTTACATGGTAGGGTTTGTTTTTTTTGTTTGGAAGGGGGGGTTCAGATCACCGTAGTAACCTAGTGGTCATGGTCGTGAACTTGCGGCTGGTCATGGGTTTGAGTCCTGATGCCAATGAAGACACTCCGCGTAGCGAGTCTGATGCTCTTTAAATCTGAGGTAGCTCCAAGTCATTTCGTTGGCGTGATGTGAAAGTTCGGTCCTCGTCACTCGACCGAAGCTCAAAATAACGAGAGGCTTGCTGAAAGCCCTCTAATTGTTTCTAAGTGTGACGTTAATAAACAATTACATCACATTAGTTTCGACATGCTATTTGAGTGAAGAGCTTAGAGAATTTATTGCATTAATACCAATAGTTCGATTTGTTTCACCAATGTACAGAACATTAAGTTTTTTTTCTTTAAATTTCGCAACAGTGTATTATAGTTTGATTGAAATTACACCCACACGTTGCTACATTTTATCTAGTCTTAATAATGCGACACGTTCGTTGTTTCAACATCAAAAGGACATTGATTCAATTAAAGATAATATTACTCAAGCTTAAGTTTTTATGGTCTGCAGTTTCACAACTCAATTGACTAGTTATTTGAAATATTTGTACGGTTTTCTTTTTATTTTTAGTTAACTGGAGAACATTTCTTTATTGGCTGAAAATTGATAGGCTTCGTCACAAATTATAAATAGATCCTGTTGTACAATTATAAAAGCTATTTCTAGTCAGAACAGTCCTTTTATCTGCTTCCTGTTTCGAAATGGTTGAGTTAATCAAATCAGTTTCCCATACACAAAATTGGTATATGATATCAGGAAACTTTAACTCTCAGTTTGGATGTTTTTCCTTGATTGTTATACAGTTCAAATTAATGTATCTGTTACGTAGTTTGTTTTTCTATTATTTTATATTTTGTAAAATATATTCTTTTCGCTCATAGACTTTATAGAGTAAATCTTAATCAGGATTTTACCGTCTATATATAAAAATTTTGGGCATTGTTTTGCTTCGTGTTAATATGATTATTTTTGACTTCAGTATATACGTTACATCTTTGTTTAAACTGTGTTGATTGAACTATCTTAGAAAATAATTTAGTCTTTAACTGAGACTGTTTACTTCCTCAATACAAGAGAAATTTTTTTTTAAATTTAAATTTATAACATTTTTGTCTTTTTTTACATATTTTTTTAAGTGTGTTGATTGAATTATTTAAGAAAATAATTTGATCTTTGATTGTGAGACAATATCTTCCCTAGTACAAATAAAATCTTAGAAATTAGTTTATTTTTGGCTGAGACCACTACCTTCTTCAGAGTAAATGAATAAAATGATTTTACTTGCACTTAGAATATTTCAATTTAACAAGAAAGAAAACAGTATTGCACCTTAGGACTGAACTCGCACAAATTATTTAATGTTCATTGTTGACTGATTTGAATTAACGTCATCCTAGAGCTACACGAAGACTATTGGTGATGGATATCGCAATTCTGTTCCACTTTTAAATGATGAGAATGGTAATTTACTTACTTACTATTAAAGACTTATTGGTGACGGACCTCGCAATTTTGAGCCTCTGCCAAGTGATGAGGACGACACCTGAGCTGGCACGCCCCTCTCTTAACAATCACACCACGCCAACAGGAGGACTTTGGGCCCCGATAGATTTAACTTGCATCAGCCCTGGCTACACGGCGGGTCTTTGGCGGCCAAGAATCGAACCCGCGACTGAACGAAAACCGTCGGTCACAAATCCGAAACCATGAACACTAGGCTACCGCGGCTTAAATGTTCATCTCAGATGAATGCTGGAGAATGTATAAAACAGCTCTAAAAATTGTTAGTGATTATTTACTGATTAGAAAATTCTTTTACAACGTGACTCTAAGTAATAGTATCTTCTTTTAATTTCTTAAAAATTATATTACGCATGATTAAATTTAATAATCAATACGCGCGATTAAATTTAAATCAGTTGATTTTGCTTTTTTATGAAAATGGAAACTATTCCTCGTTATATGGAATACTTATTCAAATACTTGCTTTTCTTCCTTCGTATGAAAACAATAACTAACTATTAGTTTATATAAAATGAAAGAATACTGAACGGAAAAGAAATTTATTATAATTAAAGTAAATATGAAAAATCAGTCAAGAAACAAATTATATCAATTGTTATTTTATACTCTAGTAAAAACTTGAAGACACCGTCTTTGCTGAAACACCTTCTCGAGTATATAATGTATGAAAATCATTTTACTATTATTAATAATTTTTTCATCTGAAAATATTTTAAAATCTCTTTATATTTTTAACTGTTATTTCTCCAAATGAAGAACTTATTAAAATTTAGAGATTAAAAGTTGTTTTATATATAATCGCAAAAAATCCGAAGCGCTTCATGTATGTATCAAAATAATCGAAAAGATACAAATTAATAAATAATAAAAACAACAAGTGGTAAATTTTTTTTGATACATAGAGAGATTGTTTTTCCTAGTTACTGCTTAAAAGTTATCTTTTCAGTCTTTTTCATAATTATTCTTTCTTCGATTATAAAAGTTTGTTTAAAATAATAAGGCTCACACCATTAAACATCATTAATATGCACTTAAACTTAAAGTATTTCTAAGCGAAAAGATTCAAAAACAGAATAATCCTGTAATCGTGCAAAAACTACGCAAATATTTATTAATTTTTATCTCTTGTTTCTCTTTTTCATTTTAAGAAATTTGTTAAAAACATTACATATCAATCTTGGAGCATATTTGTTTGTAGCAAAATAACTTTTTTTTCTTTCTTGCGAGTGAAGCGGAAAGTTTCAATTACTGAGCACATTAATAAAGTCATTAGTCACGAAATAAATAGTCGGGGGGGGGGAAGTAACTATTTGCGATGCTCAAATTTAACGTTAATTTCTCCCCCTTTTTTTTCTCTTTACGCAACTGCGAATTATAGGGAGGAAAAGATATCGCAAATTAATCAAAATTTTGAAAGAGTGCTTCTTATTTATGCAGCTATAGGCGAATCATAAAAAAATAATATTCAATGTATGATTTAAAATGACATTAAAAAATTATATATTCCCTTCCCCCTTTATTAAAGTCTACTTCAAGAAATTTTTGTAAAGACTGGACCTCTGAGAAGTAGTGTTACAGTTACTTTACACGAATGCCAAATGCCTTTAGTGCACTAGCACGCAAAAAAGATGAACATTAACAGATGTTTCAACTCAATACACTCTTTTTTTTTTCCATCTTCAGATTTAACGAGACTTAGGTAAGAGGGAATTAAATTTAATTCTATCCAACACTGATTTCACGTGATGCAACAGCAGTGACTACGTATGAAAAAAAATCATTATTTTTTCATTTGAGAATTCGTAGGGTTTTTTTCCCTTTATTTCTTTTCTTGTTTTTCCTAATTTTATTTGAAGGCGTTGTCGGCGTTATATTCAGAGCAAGTTCATTAGGGAAGCGTTCTTACATTGCGAAAATTTCTCATCTCTGCTTTATTTACATTGATTATGCGGTTTTTAAAAGAATTCTGGAAATTAGAAAATGGTCTTAATAGAAGTGCTTCAAGTGTTTTTTTTTTTATTATTCCTTTTATTTTTCACTTTAGAAAGACCGTAGTTAAGTTATAATTGTTTTTATTATTATTTTTTCAAGTAAATTTTTTCAAAGCTCTATCGATCTGTTGCATTCAAGATGCGTGTGGATATGAGTTTTTATTTTCATTTGACAAAATAACACGAATTATAAAAATAAACAACATCTTTATTCATTTAGAAGAGGTGAGAACGATAGTAAAAACTAATCATCTGGCAAATATGCACATAAAACTAATCTGTGCGTGTCTTGATATTTTGGGCTTTTCTTTTTTTCCTTTTTATTTTGAATTGCCTCAGCTAAATTTCGAAAAAGAAAATATATACGAAGGGGTTCGTAAAGTACCTGTTCATGACGACAAATGGCATGTTACTAAGGCAAGAGGATGTTACCATTGTGTGCTGCCATCTGTTGAATGGCAATGAAACAAATTTGATTCTAATTGATAGGTTATTTTTGATTTTGCAGTCATTTACTAATTAATCAAAATATGATTGCTACCGCATCGAGTTTCCACCGTCGATGAGACCTAGATTCTTTATAATACACCGAAATCCAAGCAACAATCGAAACAAAGGGTTACATCTGATGAAAGTGTGCTCCAAGGACCATGTAAAGACTTTTCATCGACTCGAAAAGTTATGATGACGATTTCTTGGGGTGCAAAGTGTTTCGTACTCATGGACTCCTTAGTAAAATGAAAACTATCAATGAACAATATTACTGAGAGTTACACGATTCCCATTCCTAATATCCTATTTCTTATTCCTACACAGGTACGCTTTGAAACACCCTCGTATTTACAACTTCATCTTAGTAGAATATATCTAAGAGATCAGAGCTAGAAAAATTTCTCAGAAAAAAAATATTAGAAACATTACTTAAGATTTTAAGAGAAATATATATTTAAATATGAATTTAATGGATTATACAGCTAAAACGTTTGCATGATTCGACTGTGTTGAAATTTAAAAACTAAATTTTTATTAAATTTTAACGGTGCTTTAGATGAGTAAAAATTTAATTTAGACAGAAACATTGAAACACATTATATGGATCGTAAGTAAATTATTTAATTACATATTAAATAAGACATTATTAATCTTGAGAATATTTCTGAATCTGATTTCCTTACCTAAGAAAACGTTGTTTAATTATAGTCTTTATATATTTTCTACAAACTTACACACAAAAAGACTCAAACTCAACTTTGATCCAATTTCCTTTCAATTTCCTCAAAAATGGGAATTGTGAAAACAAACGTATAGAATTCTAATAAAGTTACATTGATCTTATTTTCTAGCCATTTCAACACATATGTTAAAAACTGAATCACATATATAAAGTTAAGTATAGAATAAAATTCTTTTTATTTTTCGCTAAAACTTCTAATCATTAAAAATGTCTTCTACCTCTTTTACAGCCTTAGAAATTCCTCAAAAATAATAAAAAAAAAGAGGAATTTAATCTTTGAAAAATGAATCATAAGGTTTTAGCAAGCTCCATAATTAAATTTAACTGCTCTTTCAACTTGATAAAAGCCCGTACTTTGAGAGCATTTCAAAACTGCCGGATGTGAGCCCATTTCAGATTAAATAAGCCTTTTTGGATGAAATTCTCCTTCCCTCTTCAATATTAAATAACATCAATATTTCTTTTGCCGTTACGCGTTTACCACACTGTTCTTTATTTCTTTTCTGAGAGGCATTTTTAATCTGTCTCCGTCAGAATACCCGAGCAATCATTAATTTTTTTATAGGCTTGTGAGATCTTTAGAAAAAGGCGAAGGACAACTTGCCACTGGTGTAGACTGAGTCGTGTCCAGGCGTACATGAATTCTAATGACACACCATAAATCAAGAGGCTTAAATGATCTAACGTTTTTTAGCCCGTTTTGGGTCGGAAATCCATTGATGTTTTGTCCATACACCTAAGTAATTAGTTTTCGACGAGAGACGGGATCGTTAAGATGAGTGTTCTACATGCTACTACGTTACTAAAGGAGAGATTGTGATTTAAATTTATTGACATTTTTGTGTTTGGGGTGTAAATCAATATTTTGCTTAATTTTCCATCCGTATGAATAGACGTCTCGGTAAACAATGAAATATGATAGTAAACATTTTTCATATTTCGAGGAATTTACGAAATGAAAATTTGTTTTTCATTCGCTAACGTGGTTTTTTAATATGTGGTTAGGCAAAGACAAATGTGCATAAAATTCTGTGTAAAAAACGTGACTAAATTTAATATCCAGGCACGGTGATTATACATAAAATTTTAAGGAAAAATCGATAATTTTAATGTTTATTATGTAGTGTCGGAGGAGCAGGATAGTTGAATCGAGCAGTGATAAAATGTTTTTTATTAAACTTTATCTTTCGGCTATGTATTTGTGCGTTGATTGATTGAGTGTTTATTAAAGCCGCACTTGAAAGCAACGTGAGGGCTGCTGGTGAGGAATTTCATAAATCTGAAGTGACAAGGATGATATCTGAGCTGGCCCTCCAGGCTCCAAATTTCTACACCATCCCATCGTTACGCCACTGAGCCTCAACAGTTTTAAAGTGCATCAACTACGTTACATGACGGATTTTTAGTGGCATTAGGACTTGAAACCACGTCTCGGCGGAGACAACCCCGACTGAGAGCTCGTGGCCATGACCATTCGGCTACCGCGGTCGCAATTAGGGTTCAGAATTACTTTCATTACAATAATAAGAGTAAATGTATAAAAATAAACTATCATATTATCGTCATTTTTATATATTAAGTTTATCACTGAGCTACTTCGCATCGGAAATGTATCCGAATAGAGTCACACGAACATAACAGTCACGATAAGAACACCAAAAACTGTATAAGATTCATTAAGATAACACATTAAGTATTTTAAAATATAATTCAAAAAATGAGCACACATTTTGAAATATTGAGAAAATGAATAATAGTTAAAATGGAACTCAGAAATATTTGACTAAATAGAAATCATAGGAACTTTGGATTATTCAAGTTTGACGGGGAAGAAAAATTCTTCTGTAGAAAAATGTATTCAAATAATGAATATGGTTATCTATTACTTAATAAACTTCTATAACTGCACATATTACGAATGGGATTATTTTGAAATACCGAAACACCCCTGAAATGAGCTCCTGAACAGCATTTTTTATTATTAGTTTTTGTATTTGATATAAAACCTTGTTTAGGAGTAATGATAAAGAAAAATGTATTTAAAAAACTAAGCCATCAGAAGTACTTTAAAAATGAATAAAATTTTTGATAGCTCATACTTCTGTACAAGACATCCTAACATTCACTTCCAGTTTATTTTGGTTAGAAAATGAAAACATATTAATCATGAGGAATGCGTGGAATAAAAGCCCCGGCAGATTTAATGTACCTCAGCCTCACTGCATGACGGGTCTTTAATTGGCATCAGGACTTTAGTACACGACTCGATGGGAAGAAAGTCGGCTATGAGCTCGGGAGTATGATTGCTCGGCTATCGTACCCGCAGTTATATGTTTAAGGCAAGTTGGGTAGTCAATGTACATCACTCTTGTGAATAAACTTACTGAGATTGTTCAAAGAATCTTAAGTCTTGTAAATACCATTGTAGTAGAAGAACATAACTTTCAGCCTAATGAAAAATAAATTTTACTAAGTTTGAAACGCATGCACGATTAGCTGTCAGCACAAATTGCCCCAAGAACGTCAATTTTGTCACCAAGCGTGCGTTGAGAAGGAAAAAGTTGCATTTTAAACATTTAATTTGTTGTTTGCGTTAGGACACGGTAGCTTAGTGGTAACGGAATCGCAACCGGTGGCTTTTGTCGAATCAGGGGTCGAGCCTCGATGCCACTAATGACTCTCCGCGTAGACGGAGTTGATGCACGTCAAAACTACTAGGACTCAAAAGTTCTCCCTTTGGCTAGGTGTGGAAGTTTGAAGAGGGAGGAATCAGCTCAGGTGTCGTCCTCGTCACTTGACCAAGGTTCAGAATTATGAAATCCATCGCCAAAAGCCCTTGTGTTGCTTTTAGTACGATGTTAATAAAACCAATCAATTCAATCAATAATTACTAATTGCGTTTGCAACACATAATGCATTAATTACTCAAATATTATCAAAATGAAGTTTTAAAAGGTTGCTAATGTTTGCAAATGGACCAACAATTGAATGAATGATAATTCTTTGCTTTTTTTTTATCTCAATAGCATGAAGGGCAAAATTCTTTACATTGTACTTGAAAAAAGAATTACACTTCAACTAATGGAGGTGAAAGAAAAGAATATACTCTAAACACAAAAGTTACAATTTTAATCGAAGAAGGTTGTTGTCTATTTTCTTAATACAAATTAAAACCACGACGAAACATTCATGAATAATGATCTATCGTCAAGTAATTAAAATTTTAAAACAATTTTGATGCTTTTAATTCAAAAAACTTTGATTTACTTATTTTATTTTGAATCCAAATTGAACAAAACTGTGATTTAAAAATTTAATTTTCCTGATTCAAAAGGAGTATAATTGCATTCTGACTATTTCGAAAACCTAAGGTAACTTCTATTCTGAGAAATGAAGCGTATATGAAAGTTATCGTTGCATATATATATATATATTAAGGAAGGAAAGGAAAGTAATCCAAAATGCTATTGAAATTGGGTTGTGAAATTTTTCATTATATAAAAATTTAAAAAATGTGATATATATTTTTCAAAAAAAATAAAATTAATAATTTAATTTTTATCTAAAACTTAGTATTTTCCTTTATTATATCGGGGGGAAAATCAATGTTTTCCAGTCTATCTTAAAAATTAAGTCTTTTAATTTAGGAAATAAAAGTTCATATACTAGAGTGAAATCTTATAAGAGTTTAATAATATTTTATTTTTTAAATTCAATGTAAGGGGAATTATCGTATTGTTTAGATACGAAATAAAAAAGAATATATATAAAGGTATATGGATAAATTATTCACAAGATTTAATAGCTATGCTTAAAAATTCAATTTAAATTTTGTTCCCATGAAACAACATCATAATTGAAAAAAAACGAGTATCATATAGAATGATCTAAGAGATATAATATTTTTTATGTGCCGTGTGTTTTGTGCTGAGTGTGTTTTTTTTTTACATTCTCACATCAGACGATTCAGTTTTTGGATAAATTATCTCGTATTTTATTTTTGTAGAGTTATTTTCTCCGTTTAGTTATTTTCTTTATTATAGAGTTAATTTTTGATACTGAATAGTGTCTAACTTTATTCACGCTAATTGTTGAATCTAAATTACAGAATACATTTAATTGAAATTCTTAAAAATATAGCGACTGAATTTTGTACAAATGAGTAAATAGGAATATTTAAATATTTTTTAGAGTTTCGCTTTATTTGTAACATTAAGTTGTTAGTACATTTGAAAATGTGATAAAATTAATATGAATCCTAAATTTATACTTGTTAGAAGGTTTCTTAAATTTTTGAAATAAAAACAGAACTGTATACTATTTTTAAGAATTGTACGCATGAAAATTAATAATTACTCGAGATATGATGCGAAATAGAATCAAATGTTTCATTAAGGTTGAAGCTTACATTTTCGTAAATAAATATTTAAAAATTAAACTTATAAGTGCGTTATTTTATGAATAACGCATCATAACGAAATATATATATTTATACTATATGTACACAATTTCTTTAAAATACAAGGTACAGTCTTATATTTAAAAAAAATAAGGAATTAAAATTTCTTTCTATAATGAGTCAAGCATGTCTGTTGTTTTGAAGTTTCCTATTTTTGCTACTTTTACCAAAAGCGGAAAAGCCATTTTCATATACCTGTGAGTCACATTACAACATAGTATTTTCTTGAAACGATTAAAATTCTTAAATAAGTATATTTTAAAAATAAACTTTCAAGAAGCTGATTTCTTTTGAATCGAGTTCACTTAAAGTTAATCGCAAGAACACGGTATAAGTTCATTTTGTACATTTATGCATTTATTTTATTTCACTCGAAATATTCTAACAGAATTCTCATCTGATCAAAATTCCGAAAGTGATTACGTGTTCGAGAATAACTATTTATCTTAGTTGGAAAGGATGTACCAAATTTAAGAATTCTTAATTGTCGTCAAAAATTGTCTTGCGAATAAATGTTTAATTAACTTTTTCGAGAATTGGTAATTACTCAGCCCTATGAAAGTAAAACGAAATGTAAAGAGGGAAAAAAAGGCTTCTCGCTATGATGCTAACACTAATGTGTTAAACTGATCGATTGCCGATCAAAGTCTCTTGTCTCAGTAATTGAAAGAGTGATTGAAAACTTTGGTTATCGTACTTATGATTATAAGGCTAGGGAATTTTCGGTAAAGCAATCTCTTCATAAAACTAAGGGGAAAAAATATAAATTGTTCGACAACCTCTCCAATATGATAAAAACGTTAAAGAATAACCCTTTTGTAAGATAAAATTCTACCTCATATATATGTAATCAATATTGATTTTAAGTAAAGTTAAAATTCTTTTCGAGACATTTAAAGAACGTTGAGGATTTTCAAGCAAAAATCTTCACTGATTCGTGTAAACCTGTTTTTCTGTTTTAAGTACTAACATTAAGAAAACAATAAGTTTTGAATCAAAGTACTTTAGTTTAAATTTAAGCTTTTGGGTATTATTATTGTTACCAATTTCCGAAAGACAGAGTTTCTTCTATTGTTGAATAGCTTACATTAATAAAATATAAATAAAAAAAATTGCAATTGCGGTTTTAAATGTACAATCAAACTGTTGTTCTAAAAAGAATACATGCACGCACATTCACATTTATTTCGTTAGAAGGATTGTATGGAAGAACTTTAAAAAAAAATATTTCCATTGTATTTATTAGCTATAAAAATGTTCATATTGTAGTTTAAATCAATAAAAAATAGACTCGAAACGTTACGTTTATGTTACTATCAGTAATGCTATCCAATTTTTTATTTGTTTTGTACAGCTAGCATATATATTTGAAACATCACCCCAATTTGTGATTTTTTTTTGTTTTGTTTTAATTATCCCGCTTAAATACTCATTTTAGCATTACTTTTGTAATATTGAGATACAAATAAAAATATGAAGAAGTACGCTTAATATACGAAATAAAAGATATTTGCATACACTTTTTGAAAACTATTAATACCAATGTCATTATTGTTGCAATTTGCTCTAGGGGGAATAAAAAGTTACAGAGAGGGATTACCTTTCCCTTCCAAAGGGGTTGGGGAGAAAGAAAAAAAAAATATTACAAAACGTCATCGGAAAAAAGTTGCCAGAGGGTGGAAAGTAACTCCCTCTACAATACAGATAATCATCCCCTTCTCCAAATACTGATCGCAGGTGTGTTGAAGAAAAGCAATCTACGTCACTGAAGGTACTGAATAGGATCTGATGAAGATGTTTCGGAAGAAACGTTGGGATTTTATGGGAGGTGGGTTTACACTCCTTCATATTACTAAACAAACGAGCGATTGCTATGTCCAGATTTCTAGTCAAAATGTACGTGCATTTTTATGCCTTTTTTTAAAAAAAAATAAAATAAATATTGCTCTTTTTATTTGTATCTTGCAATAAAGAAAGATTTTTTCCCTCATCGATAGAATTGATGGATAAAGAGGAAAACCTCGAGAGGTAACTTAAAATTTGAATATTGATTTCAAAACTCAGAATTTTTCTGGAGTGTTTATATATATATATATATATATATATATATATATATATAT
>BMAW01003643.1:204018-215692 GCA_019974015.1 Nephila pilipes
TATAGACGTGAACACACGTCTATATCTAATTAATTAGTAACTTTAGACTTAATATTTGGAATCCACAATAAAGGGTATTTATAAGTTCTTACGTAATTTTTAGATGAAAAACGCTATTTAAGATAACTCAGACATAAAAATTGCGTCAAATTTTAAATTTTTATTTTTTTATTTTTGATGTTACAAAATATAGAGAGTGTTTCGCTAATTTCATAGTTATATAATTTATGAGAATTTGATAAATACAACAATTGAATATTAAAATAGTTTACAAACATTCCATGTCAGGCAGAAAAATATCTCCATTTGTATTTCTCTCGAAATGTGATTTTTTTAGGATTCTGGAAAATTTTCTCAAAATTTACTTCATCCAGGGTTGATATTTTCTACAGTATAAATTGAAGTTATATCCAACATATAGAGAACTTAATTATTTTCTCATAAACTCTCATAAATTTTATGTATTGCGCAGTATTTGTATAAAAATTGAGGGAAACTTGAATCATGAAATTAATATTTTTTTAAATTATATATTTAAATTTTGAAATTATAATTATGTTTAGTGTAAAGAACGTTGTTTCAAAGCCCTCTGCAAAGTTATAAATGCAGTGAACATTAAGCAAGAAGTCTCGAAAGATGAGTGCACGACTATCAAAATGCAAGTACAATTTTGATAATTAATTGCTCACAGACAATTACTTTTATTTATGAATGTGATTTTCTTCGCATAAATATACAAATATTTTGATGTTAAAATTTGCTTTTCATGTCTTTTATATTTTAACAAATTGAGATAATTTAAATTTACCTAATTGAATCTCAGTTTTTTTTCCCTTGTCGAAGGCCATACCTTAAGCCTTAATGGTAAAATGCAAAAAAAGGAAGTCAAAAATTTACATACTTACCAATTTTGGGTATTATTTATATCTTATAATATCTCAAAAATGTGATTAGTAATAATAATATGTTAGAGTACTCTCTTTTTAAGAGTTCGCTTTTTTCTAGTTTTTAAAATCAATATTTAGAAAAAATAATGAACATAGAGCAAATAGCTTAGTATAAAAATAAACCACGCTTAATAAATGTACTAGATAAAATTTTGAAATCGAATCACGAACAAACTATTGATTGTTTTAAAATCTTATAATGGTTAAAAATTCATATGAAACTTTATATTAAATTATTCTTAGCTTTTGCTATAAAAGTCATTTCTTAAAAATTGTATTTTAGGGAACTATTCGAGTTCTAAAATATTACGAAGGAATATAGAATTGCTTTTACACCAAATTATTTTATTTATCTACTCTTTCAATTACATGCAAGTTAGGAAATTAAGTACTAATCCACTAACAGTTCTAAATTTATATAAAATAAATATGAAGACTATAGACTAAGAAAAAAAAATTAGATCATTAATACAACATATGAGTTGAAATTACTTTTAAATTATTCTTAAAATCTTTGATGTAAAAATATACATTTATAAAAATATTTTTCCGAAGCTACTTTTCAGACCTAAAATATTAAAAACAATTTAATAAAGGATTTTTAAACCGAATTGTTTTATTTATTTACTTTTAATTTGGTAAATAAAGTATTTATCCTTAAAATAGTTCGGAATTTTGACACAATGAATAGTCAGCGATTATTGGTTGCGAGACAAAAAATTAGATCGTTATTATAACACGAACCGAAACTGCTCTTGTGACATTGAATCGTTCCAATGAATACAATTAGTCGGAAATGACGCTTCAAAATATTTTTCTTTCCTACCCACTTTTAGAAATCCGGGAGAAAATTGTTACTTAATGAAAACGTTCCTACCATGACAAGTGAAAATGGATTCCCTCGAAAATGACGGAAAATTCCCAAATTCTAGGTAAATCAGCATCCGAATCGATATGCGACGGGAAATATTTTACGAATAGTTATTCGTATATGCACCATTTCAAACACAGGCAGAAGAGAGAGTAATTTATTTTCTATCCCTATAACAGAGAAGGGGAGAAATTGTTCCTGATGGCTTTTTAAGTACTCTCTCACTCTAGGAACAGAGACAACTTAACACCGTTTCAAATTGAAGTTTTTCTTAATCAAGCATCACCACCATTGAGTGGTGAGGGAGGAAAGGAACTGGAAAATCTTTTTATTTTATTCCCCTCTTTTTGCAGCTAAAGCGAATTTTTACTTTATTTGCACGCTATAGGACGAATGACAGGTTTCTGAGGAACTAATTTGCTTTCATTTTACCGCCAGCCTTTCTTCTTGGAATCGAACACGCTAGTCACGTGACTCGTTGTGCCTTCCGGAAAGCACTTGCCCACTAACGATGCGTCTAGTCACGTCCAAACAGGCACGGGCACATCAGGATTCTGATTGGTGGGCTGTTATTCAACGCGTCGAGAAAGAAGAATGGATGAAGGGAAAAGGGTGGGACGGTGTGTTTAAAACGACGAGACTTCACACTTCGTAATGTTGGCGACATTATTTATCCTAATTATCTTATTAAAGTTGGCGCTGACAAGCTCTGATGAATAGGGCCAAGCGCCAACGTGTTGATGACTGGAACGACATTGTACCACAAATCAGCATATTATTACAATACTAAGCGGTCATTATGAAGTGTGCTTGACGTCCAAGTAATAGGACAATACATTTCTGGGAGTTGGTAATGAGTGCTGAAGGGAAGGACGAAGCGAGAAGAGGAAGTTCTAATGGAATTCATAAATATAGGTTGTCCTGACACGTGGTTCAGGTTGTTAAACATTGCTGATTTAGACTTAAATGTTGATTTTCTGAATTTTTAATTTGAGGTAACGCGAATAAATCATTTCAAATGTAGCAGTTTCTTTGCTTCAAAGCGTCAAGTTTTGATTCGCTTCTTTGATCTTTATGCTGCCATTCTAAAGGAGTAAAAATCCTTGTGATTATTTTCAGTCATCCGGAGGAAAGTTATTGCTCTAAATTATAACTAATTAGATAACATGAAGAAAAGTTTATAATATGCGTTGCTGGTACGTTTTTGAAGCTGCGAAATATTCTCTAAGCTCAAGCCTAAGTTTCAGAATTTTCAGCTATAGAAATTATATGCTAAGTGTTTATGCTGTTTTTTTCCCTGCTTACATTTTTTTTATATTTTAAGCTATCTTCTACTCCCATTTGAGTGATGTAATGCATTAGAAGAGAAGATATCATAAAGGTGTGCAAAATTGTTTTTGTACCGTTCCATTTTGGTTTGAAAAATCTAAAATAATAAACTGAAATACATATATATGAAATATTTCTTTATTTACTTTTTATACAACCATAAGCAAAAAATAAATAAATAAATAAAATTTGACATTTTGAATTAATTTTGGAGTCTTGGTAAGCTTGAGAAAGTGAAGTCTTCCTGGTAACGTTCGAAATCAGATATAATTCTTCAACCATAAGAGATTTATTTTTGCATTAGAACCGAAACGATATTAAAAAAATCTTATCCAGAAAAGATAAGTCCTCTTCATTAATTTTTAAACAAAAAAAAGCGGAGGTGTCGTATATTCTAGCGTATGCGCTTTTCACATTCCTAAAACTTCTAATTTTCTTCATAAGCCGGTGGCCATGCTGATAATACGCGCTGCTCACGAAATAAAATTATACCCCCTCTCCCACCTGCCTTTTTTAGTCATAAAAACTACCTTGCAGCATTTATGTCTGTATTCCTCCAATCCTTCTCAGAAGTAATTTTGCCTTTATACCGGCCTCTGAGAAGAAATAAGAGAAAAAAAGCTTCTTTAATATTCTACCTCGGCAATTCGTGGGATCTGCATATTTTATTGAAATCTTCAACATAGAAAAGTCAGGATTCACTGAGGTCACGTTGGATATAAGAAGACTTCGTTAACCACGGTATCTATGTTAACACGTGTATATGCGGCGTTAGGAGTGTCAGAAAAAATGCAATATGATTCTTCATATTCTCAAGATACATTGTCTTAAGTTAATTTATTTTTTTCCTTCTTGGTATAGAGAAGTGATGATATCACACGAGAATCTTCTTTCTACATAGCTTCCACCTTATGAAATCGAAATTCTGAGGTATTATTACGAATAATAATTTCTGCATTTTCATGGCTGGTAAGAGAAGACATAAGGTAAGAGTTTCAAAAAGGAAAGGAAGGAAAAAGTCTTAGAGAGTTCATTAACATATTTGAGAATTTTAATATCATCCTCGGAAATAAAGCATAGATAAGCTAAGTATTAAGAAATTAATTATTTCTTGAATTTTAAGCCCATTTTCATAAGACTTAAAATTTTTTGTTTCGTTTTTCCTTTGCTTAGAACTTCTGAAAATTGAAATCTCCTTTAAAGAAGAGTAACAGTAAAAAAAGGGAATATTCAATTTTATATAACCGAAGGTTCCCTGGAGAAGTGCGGGATATATACGAGTGACATGTGATTTGTATATTAAAATAATTTATTCTTCAAAGCAAATGAGTCGAATTCTAGATTCGTAATTTTATTAACTAAAAGGGGGAAAAAGGGATTTTGTTGGACTCATTACAAAAACTAATATCCACTTGAAATGTATTACATTCCTATTAGTGTTTTAAACAGAAGAAATCTGTTTATTTTCAGCTGAATGTAGCACGGATGAAACAAGTATGTATTAGTATTTTTTTCCCAAAAATATAGCCCTGCTACTTCATTTTATTCAAAATGTTCATTCTTATCAACTTATACACAATATGTTGCTTAAGTAATGAATGAGAAGTTATTACACTTGTTCTGCACAAAATTACACTCTATTCTCCTCCCTTTCAATTAAATTATGCACTTTCATTTGCAACGATACATTTTTGTGTGTGAAAATATGGATAGAGACTAAAGGAAAACATTGTTTGTTAAAATCCCGTTTTATTAGCTTCAAGATGGTGTTTTAATATTTCTCATAATGTAACACAAAAGTAAAAAAAAAAAAAAAAAAACTGTTAAAGTTATTTAAAAGAAGGTAATATTTCTTTAAATAAAAATAAGTTTTTTTACCATAATAAAAGTAAGGTTTTCTCTTGTAAAAATCCTGTAACTAAATTTTAGGAATATTATTATGTGTGTGTGTGTGTGCAAATTATTTCTAAATAGATTATAAATCACATTTTAAGTCTCACTGAGTTATTAAAAATTGTATTTCATTTCTTTTTTGCTGAATAATTACCCTAGTTTAATAAACAGTGCACGATAAATAAAAAGCCTGAACTCTTTCAGTCCTAGTCATAAATTAGACGATTGAGTTTTTGCGTTTTAAAGTGCATTCCCAATAGCAGGAATTCCCGACACAAAAGTCATTTTCACTACGAAAATCGATTATGTCAGCTGCAATACTACCTTCAGTAACGTCTTTAGTTGTAAGCCTTTCTCTATAGCGCAATCTGCTGGTGTCAGACAAAACAAGAACTCTGTCAGATGTCCTAACACGCAACACTTGGAGAGTTTTGCTTAGGGACGATATAGTATGTTGCTCAAATATACCAAGAACACGCTATTTGAAAATCATTTCTGAGGAGTTCTAAAGGCTTTGTAAACAAAAAAAGGGGAGGGGGAATCAATGAGTTAGGAATAGTAAAACCTACCTGTTTGATTTATTGCACTGTACAAACAACACTCTTTCAGTAAAACGCTTTCCAATTATATTTCAAACAAAATATTAAATGTTCATTCCAGCTCAACATTTTCACTTCTGAAGATTAGTAATATTCGCCATTTATTGGATGCATAACAAGAAAACGTAATCAATTAAATTTGTTTTGTTGTATCTTATGTTTGCAAAATGTAATATCCAGTTTTCAAAACCTCTAGGTTATATTATATTTTAAAACAAATCTAAACTCAATCATCGCTGTTCAATATCAGCCCCCATATAATTGAAAAGATTATATTTACTTCACAATTCTTCAATTTTTTTTTTAATCTAATGGTTTTGAAGCTAACAATTTCAAAACAAAACTATTTTAGTAAAATTTAGCAATGAAAATAATGAACAATGGATAAATAATAAGAAAACAGACTATAATATAATTAATTCTAGTTTGTAGAGTGACGACACCTGTGTTAATTTGAACTCTTTTGAAATAAATTAGAAGAGCTTACATTGGTTCTGTTGACGTAATTTTTTATAATAATGACTCAATAACGGAATTTATATGAATTTTTAAGTACAAGTTAAAAAATAATTTCCTTTTTAAAATTATCTGAGCTTAATTTGATCCATGAATTAATTGGACATGCGAATTAAACTTGAACTTTCTTACATCTTCTTTCGTATATGTTGCACTTAACATGCTTATATTCAGACACATAAGTGCACACACACAGATACACACGCATATATATATAAGGTTGAAATGAGGATTAAGAAAAGAAGTCCTACTTAGGCAAAATCAGAAATGAGAAATGTTGGAATTAATTCAATCTCCGTCGAACTGGTCAATTTACGCTGTAACATTGGCAATTTAATGTGTGTGTGTTTGAGTGTACGTGTCAGTTATAACACGATGCTTCAATTCACCGTTCAAGAAAGGTCAATTTGATCTGCGTAACTTTATCAAGCACTCAATTATTGGTGGAAGATTCTTCAGCAGCTCTGGACACGAAAATAGAAAATGTGTTCAAGTAACTTTAACATTGAAAAATGGCTACAGGGAAGTAAAAGGTCATATGTTCCATGCAGCAATGATGGGAAAAACGAAAGCCTCATCATAAAAAAATTAGTTTTTCATTAAATATATAAACAATACATGAAACTAAGAAAATTCTTTTTCTTTAGTTTTTCATTTTATATTTCAATTTACTTGAAATGAATGATAAAAAAAAGCTATAGTATGATTTAAAATTTTCAAAAAGCTATAGTATGATTTAATTTGAATTTAAGCACTTATACTTATGTATGTTATTGAAGACGTGTTCCATCTAAGGTTGCTTATATAGAAGTAAAATATGTTCTTAAAAGATATACAAACAAAATTAATACAAGCACTTTATGTTTAGTCAAAAACACATGTGACTGTAAAAATTTAGAGCCTTACCATCGCGCGTGAAATTTATGATTACTAATTAAAGGACTAGCATTTATATAATGTTATTCATTAAAATAATTTGTGAGGATAACTGTTGCATTGTGTGTGGTAAAATTCTCTTTAAATTACATTTCATTTATACATAAATATATAAGTTTTGAATGTTTCATAAAAAATATCACAAATAAGTTGTGAATTCTAAAAATAAGTACATACATATGTATGCCATTTACAATATGAACTTGAGATTTTGTTTTCAAATTGAAATTTAGACTCATTTATAAAGATTCAATATTTATGAGAGAGAGAGAGAGAGTAATATTTCTCTCAATACAAAATGATAAATGCATGGCATGCCAAAACTATTCTCCATTAAACTATAGGATGCATATTTTCCATTAGTAACATTCTAATAATTTCATTCAGGTATCGATTTAATATTTCTCACAAGTTATTAGTCAAAAAGGTACATTGTTAATATTTCACGGTAAGTTGTATAAATATCTAGATGCTTTCACCGTAGCTACTTAACTACTATTACACATTAAATTATTTTAAATATCTGTATATCGTTGAACTTTGTACCTTTTGTTCAAAGATTCTTTGTTGGTGAAAACGAAAAAAAAACTTGAAAATGGGGTTTCGAACCTATTAACTCAACAAAAAGAAACCGTTACTTGACGGTAGTCCTTCACTAAGGTAAAAAAAGTCTTAAAATAAAATAAAATAAAATGAAACAAGAACAAGATAGCTAGGCTATTTGAGCTCGATGAGTAATTTCGATAATGCTTTCGAAAAGGGGACAAAGTAGCGCTGAATGGATTCCTGCTAATTATTAAGCACTTACAATTCTATTGGCGTGGGGAGAACATAAATATATCGTTTTTAAAATTGAGTAGAGACCGTGCTATTACTTTAGAAGGGGTTGAAAAAGAGTAAAAATATCCATATGTTATTTTTATCAGATTGGGAGTGTATTTTTTTGCAACGATTATGAAATGCTCTTTATTGACAATAGGTTGTTACAAAAGGGAAGGTAATACTACTGTCCCTTCTACTTTAAAGATATGAATTATTTTGACTTCTATGAATAAAGAGAAAATAAATAAATTGCTTCCTTCCATGATTTATTGGTTTAAAAATTCCATTTAAGGAATTTTTAATCCAATTTACTGGTAATCCAATTGGGATTTTAAAATTTCATTTAGAAGTGGATTAAATTATTAGTTAGGCGAAATACTAGATATACGTTTTACAGAATTGGTAATTTTATGGGAGATAAGAAATTCAGAATTACTGGGTTGAGACAGAAAGGATACCTACCTTAGGAGCTATTCGAAGAAAACTGTACTAATGTTACATGATGTAAAAAAAATACTAGATAAATTTCACTCTAAAAAATCAGAGGTGATATTTTGTATAAGATAAATCACGAAATTAAGCATAACTTGAAAAAATAAGTCCGAAAATGTATCTTTCTGACACTAAATTATCTAAAATGGAAAGGAACTACTTTACCTTATACAAATGAACGATTTTGACTTTGTTTATGAATAATGAAAATGAAATAAACTGCTTCCTTCCCAGACATTCGTACTGCTGTGATTTTAAAACTGCATTTAGGAAGAGGTTATATTAATTGGTTAAGAGAAACAATAAATATACTCTCTACAGCGTTGGCAATTTTATGGAAGAAAAAAGTTTCGGAATGGCTGGATGAAAAGAGATGGGATTCTTTCATCTGGAACAGTTCAAAAGAAACTATCCCAATGTTACACTATGTATACGGAAAACAAGATTATTTCCAACTCAATAAATCTATGGGCGAATTTTCTATATAGGTAATTCACAAATTTCGGCATAACTAGAAAAAATGCTTTAAGTAATCAATTGATTGTACGTGGGCTCCAATTTTTTCAACCTCCTTAGGACCATTAAAAAATGAGAAGTTCAGAACAAAATGAAGTTGTTACCAAAAGTTATGTACAATTCCGATCTCTTTTTCGAAGAACGTTGCCGCCAGTGATGTGAGATAGATCTGCCCTTTGTTTCGAAAGTTCTTCATGATATGGAAGCTCAGACCTCGTAACCAGTTCTTCAATTAAAAAAAGAGAGGAAAAATACTCGGTGCTAAATCAGTAAGGGCTATTGACCGGATAATCAAACATATCCACTTAAACTACTCCAGGAGCTTTTGGGTTACAGCAGGATTGTGAGGGTGGAAATTGTCATGAATGAGAACAATTCCAGAAGCCAGCATTTCTCTCTTTTTGTTTTAAATTTCTCTTTGACGTCTACATTTTGATCGTAGTCCCTGGTTTCCTAAAGTCAACAAACAGGACATCTTTTTGGTCACCAAAACCTATAGCCATAATCTTCCTGCTTTTAAAGGTTTGCTTGAACAGACTTGCTTCCTTGTCCCTCATCATTGGAAACGTCGGTTCACCCATCTTTAATTTTTCTACACCATTCACGCACGACAACATCGCCCATAAGTGTTCAACGTATACTCGGCTCATGTTTCAGTGAATTTTAGTAGCATTATTTTTCCTTCAGCTTGAAAAAAGCAAATAACACATCGCAATACATACTTGACGAGAGCATCAATTTTACATCTATATAGAGGATAAAGTTAAAGAGATGCGCAGTCTCCCGCCGCGCATTTCCGCTTCATACTATTTATCTGTTTGATAGCAACTAAATCCGAGGTTATAAAAAGACCATCAAAAGTAGTGCTGCAGAAAACTACTTGTAACTTAGATTAAAAATGCTTTAATTATTTTTGTTTTTGTGTAACGTCTTCCAGTTATTCATCTCTGCTTTTTTCAGTTATAGTCTATTTCGTTACTAAGTCTAATTCTTCAAATATAATAGTCAAATAATGAGGAGTCAGCTGATCAGTTTATTGATATTTTTTAAATGAATAATATGATATTTTTTTCTCTACCATCTCTCACTATGTTTGTAATCTAGTCTCAAGTTAATATCAAATATCAGTCTTACCAGCATACTCTGGTCCGAGTGATTTAACTTAAGATGATAAGGGATTGGAGCTGTTCCTGCTCTATCTCATTCCGAGCAATTCTGGATCTATGTTCGATAATAATTTATGTAGGTTCTTACACGTCAACTGTGACGAATCGCTATTAATCATAATGTTCTAACTTCAACTTTCAACTTCTTACTTCCAATTCATGCATTCAATTTGGTTCTGCCTACATATAAATTTCTTCTACTCAATTCTTTGATTTCTTTAGTTTATATAATTTGCACATTTCATTTGGTTGGGTCTAGGTTTTATTTTATGCAGTTCATTTGTAAAGTCTCTAAGGTTGGTGGAAAGAAAAATCTCGGATACCCACGTTGTACAACTGGAGCTAGTTTTATTAATCATTCTATCTTGAACCTATTGTTTTGTTAAATAGTAAGGACATTAAGTTCACGTATACATAATTAGCTGCAATTAATAACCTTTTTTAAGGAAGAAATACTTTAATTTGATTTGTTAAAATAAATTAACATCCATTGGAATCCAATATATTATTTGACTTAGGATAGTTCAAAATAAGATTATTTATACATGACTCGACGGTTGGTCAATTTTGACCTGTATTTAGTAAAAAAAAATTGATGTAAAAAACGAATGTTTTAAATCTATTAAAGTATGAATGTTTAATCAAAAATAGTTTAGGTTTAAGATAATCCATCTTAATAACTATCGTTACCGATACCCTGACACCAATTTGATAAAATAGAAAACCACTTACGGATATTTCTTTAGGATAAGACCTGTGATTAATACTAAATTTTTATGTCATTATGTCACTTAAAAGTACCGAGAAACATTTTTATAGAAATGTAGGAATGCTAGAATTTGTAGTAAAAAAATCTGAGTATAAAGTCTTTTTTTTTTTTTTTTTTTTTCATTTTTATTAAAACTGTGAAATTTATAAGGAATGTTTATGATATTTTATAGAATTTTACACGCATTTCGATCATATTCATTCAAATGTGATTATAAAAATTATTTAAAAAAATGAAGTCTTAAAATTTATTAAAAAAAAAGGAAAGAAAAGGAAAGAAGAGAGAGATCTACTGTGAAAAAAAAAAATATTTCAAACATTAAGGAAAAATCACAGACTTGATTAATCAGCAAATGTTAAGATGTTTTAACTGTTTAAATACATGACTAAATTCCATCGTGAGCAGAATTTATTTCGTTTTGATTTTTGCCCATACGCTAACATCTTGTAGGCTGCATTAGTTTAAATATTAATAGTTCTTATTCAAAACGTATGCAAATAACCATTTTTATCTCTGCTGATTCATGTTAGCTATGTAGTATTATTGTTCAGATAATATTATGCTCTTAAAAATTTGATTCAATATCACATCTTTCTTTAATCTATGTAGTTACATTTAACTATCTTTATTTTATCTTTTAAGAAATTCCTAACTATAACATTCTCTTTATATCAGAAAAATGTAATATCCGTAGATTCAAAATTGTCGTAAAATTTTTAACAAGACAATACACAATAGATGCCTTAGAGAATTTATTAGAGAAAAAAATTAACTGGAGAGAAGTAAAAAATATCGAGTATGTTATTGTATCGCAAGTA
>BMAW01003643.1:221873-249712 GCA_019974015.1 Nephila pilipes
GTTAAATATATACATAATTTTTAATGTGCATATATATTTATAATAAATTACAAATAATAATTGATAAGAACTAAAACTAAAATGGATAAAATTAAAACTATTAAATTACAAGTATTACGAATTTACTAAACATATATATCAAAAATTAAAAAAAACAACCTAAAAGTTAAAAATAGATTATATATAAAATTAAAGCATACAAAGCATTGTAATGTAAGGAATCATTATATTGCTGAAAATATAATATTATTTAATATTCGAGAATATATATTAAAATGTAAATGAATAAAAATTTAAAAAATAAAACCTGTATTTAAAAAAAAATGCTATATACAAAGTTCATTACTTCAACACTGAACCAAGACCTATAAAACGTATCTCAAGAGAAAACAAAATAAGATAATAGATTGAGATATGGAGATAATATAATTCTCTAATATTGTCTCAAGTTTGGAACTGATATTAAGGTGGTTATATCTACCATTCAAATTTCAGTGAAATACATTATAACAAGATGGTATGAGACTCTAGAATTTAGTAGAAATACCAAATCAAAACAATCATTCGATGAAAAGAAGAAAGTTATAAGCTAATTCATTTAGACTTAAGTAAATTAATGTAATCCATTAAAAAAATCTATGCGTATTTGCACACATTATTAAATAATTTTAACTTAAAAAGAGTTATAAAACTTATTCCTCCAAAAGCAAGCAGAAGTGATGTTCTTAAACTATCTTTCCAATATGGAGTGATAACGCTTTTTATCAAGAAAGCCTTAACCATCAAACTACATTATTGATTGATTAATTTTACGAAACTAAAATAACATTTACTTAAATGTACTTATCTACCAATTTTAAATTTATTTTTAATATATCTTTATACCAAGAAAAATAATTTTTTAAAAATTATATATTTATATAATAACAAACAAAAATTCTTAAATATAAATAAAATTCAAATTTTCAATACGGGAAATAGATGTAGATATATATATTGTATTTACCTTTTTATTATTATAAATGTAATAGTTGAGTGGAATGATTGACATTGTATAAAACATGAATAATTACGGTTTACAATCTGTAGACAGAGACAACATTTTATTACTTTATTTCCATTTTTTGTTTGTTTGTTTATTATATGACTTTCATTGACTTTATCCTTTACCTTAAGTATCTACCTTGTATCTATATTCTTAAATACGTTTCAATTTTTTAAGACATTTTTATTGATTTGATAAAAATGTTTTAGTTCTGTTTTGTTTACCATAATGATTTTTCTACTATCATATTTTGAATTTGATTTTACTCTTTTATTTATACTCCATATGTTTTCCTTATTTCTGTTAATTAATACTGCTGAATAGTTTCTTCGAAATTGTTTGTTAATTTTTATGATTTTTAGTGATAATTTTACTATATATATATATATATAGTAATTAATTAAGATTACGAAATATCAAAATGAATATATAAATACTTTAAAATGCAGTGTCTGGCTTTGTGTCGTTAAAAAATTTCTGGATGCAAAAAGGGAAAGAAAGAAAGAGGAAAATGAAAAAAAAAAAAAAAAGCATCCCACTCAGCAAATTCAATTGTTGCTAACTGATTGCCATCATAAAAGGGACAAATATTCTTTTATATCTAAGAACAACAAACATAATACAAATTTACCATGGATTTTTGTGATTATTTTAACTAAACAAATCAATATTTACGTTGCAGGTATTCACATATCATTAACTATTAACTGTATAACTTAGTTATTAAGATAATTAAAAAATCTAAAATATATTGTATACTATTCTAACTATTCTTACAATTGATTAAAATGAGTTAAGGTTCTCTTTTCATTTACATATCATGAAATATTGGAACTCGAAATGTCCTATTCATATGTTTCATTTTATATATATTATCTTTTACCTTGTTCTTGAAAGAGCTATCCTAGCATGCAATAATTCAAAGTTTCTAGGCTCACATTATTTCCAAGTAGATTTGAAATACCTGAAGATTATAAGAAACCATTCTCTCTAGGTTCAGAAATAAGCCCCTAAGGTTTATACTCACAAATAGTACAAAAATTTTTACACAAAAATAAATAAATAAATAATAACCTCGTAAGGCATAGTTCAGAATTCTAATATTTCTCTATTTCAGCTATAAATATAACAGTCTCGATCTAATACAAAATAATTTTTTCGTGTTTCATTGTTTGAATCAAAAATATACTTCGATCAAAATAAGTTCAAGTAATGCACTCTATACAAAAACAATGTAAGTAATTCAAATTCCTTTTTACTCCATAATAAATGTGTCAAAATTACTTAATCTAAATGTACATAATTTCTCAAGACTCATCTTTTTGTTTCAAATTTTAAAGAGGATGAGAATAAAGGCAAAATTTTGCATCAAAATTATTCTTTAGAAACCAAATTCGATTAATTTTGCAACATTCAAATTTGGTTGAACGAACAGAAACTGAAATAACTCAATTTCCTTAGGCAATGTCGTTGATTTTAATTTAAAATGATTTGGAAACACAATTGTCCTAGATTTCTCAAATTATTTCATTTCTGGTATTGAAGACGAAAAGAGTTTGGTCATGCTGGTGCAGGCATGGGCCATATTGTCATCTACTTCCAATTTAAGTGAAGATATTCTAATTAGTTCTGATTATTAGAGACGCAGATTAAATGGAAACTACTCAGCCATAGGAGGTCGACCCAACCCGCATACAAAAGCAGCCTTGCAGAATATATATCATCAAACTGGGAAAATTGTGGAAGTGTCTTGAAAACAAACATCAATGGATTACTGCAGAATTTACTTGAATCAAGATGCTTCATGGTATTAATCACACTGTGTAATAACAAACAATAGGAACACGGCGTGGTAAGATAATTATTAATCGTGATATTAAAATTGCTGGCTGGTTGCGTTTTGGATTATTTTATTTAATAAGGACTTAACTATGGAACGCAAGCTTGGGATTTGTTTAAAAGTGTTATGTTGGTAACGGAGATTAAAATTTGTTGTTAAAAAATTAACTTGTCGACTTTGTTTGGATTATGCGTATCCAATCAGTTTTAATCTTCCTAGAAAATTTTGACGTACTTCATTTTAAATAGCATCGTACTACTTGAAGTGTAGGAAGACATGTTTAATATGAAGCAGAGTATTTTCGTTACTTTAAGACTTACATTGTATCATGCACTACATTTAATGGGAATTTCGTTTTATACTATTGCGTGAAAAATTGTTTCCAAAATTAAATTAATTTTTTCTATTACATCAAAGTAGTTTTTAAACACTTATATAATTACATTTTAGTAAATATAACATAAAGGTAATGCATAAAAATACTTTAATTAAGAAGTGTTTTGCAAAGATTGTTTTTCCAAATTCTACCAATCTTTATAGAGTTTTTAATATGATGCAAATGTAAAAAATTCTGCATCACAATACAAATTTAACAAAAGATTCATAAAATTAACTGATTTACTTACTTTCATTGAAATTTCACTTGCTCGTTAAATTTTTTGCATCAATTACCTGAATCTTGAATTAAAATCAGATGAGTTACAGAAATTCCAAATTTATATTCATTACAAATGTATCAAATTTATGGAAACTAACTGGAAAAATATTTTTTAAAAAAAAAATGAAAGAAAAAGAAAATGCATATGATCTGAACGGAAAAAGTGTTTAGGAAATACCTGCAGCTGTTCATTATTTTTTTGCTTTATTTTAATTGAATACTTAATACTTTTACAGAAAAAAATATTTATTTAAGTAGAGGTTAAACAGTCTGGTTATTTTCTTTCTAAGCAGAAATGGAATGCTTTTGAAAATAAATATTGCATATTATTCAAAGTAAAACATATTTAGAAGAGTAAAACTGTAGTTAAATGAATGTGCAAATATATTTTTTTGTATAATTATTTCATCAGATTATCCTTTTACCGACTCAAATTATCTATATGTAAATAAGACTTATGTCAAGTTATTCAATTTTTAAATCCGAAATATAACTATCTATGATCATAATATATATAATTTATACAATTTTTAAAACAAATCTATTTACTGCTTGTTTAAACAAAAATGAAAAAAAATTACATTTCAACGCGAACATATTTAATTATTATTCTCAATTAATATCTTTTTATTAGAACAAAAAGTCATGAGCCTTTTTAATTCATTTTTAGAAACAAAACTTCTGGATTTTTTTTTTTAAAGTAAATATTTAACAAAATCAAATGAATGAGAAAATATAGGAAATTCCTTTTTATAAATCTCTCTCGAGGGGCTTTTTAATGCATATTTTAAAAAATGTTCCGCAAATACCAAATTACTTTCAAAAAAATTTATACAGTTCCAAACTGAGAGCTATTATAAGACTATGTGTAAATAGAATTTCAACAATTCTAAAACCTAATTATTAAGTAGAATCTCCAAAAAAAAAAAAAAAATCGCTGGTATATTTTATAATCACCATTGTTTTCGACTACACACACACACACATGCCTAGAAATTTTTTTAACCTTTACTTTTAGACATTTTTAAGTGAAATATCATTGACAATCGCTCAAAAAGTATTCGGGAGTAGTAATTTAAAAATCAAAACCAATAATTATCCACTGCAAATACTTAGCAATGTTTCATAGAACATTTTGTTAGTAGCAGTCAGTGACATTCACGTATACCGAGAAGTTAAACTTCTCTGGAAAACTTTACTGAGGATTTCCCGCCTGACTTTAAAGACCTCACAAAATAATCGAAAATGTCCCAGCCGATATATCCATCCACGTGGAAGACAGGCTAGCCACTAACAGCAAAAAAATAGCCTTTATTTGACATCCAAGCCTTGCATAACCCGTTAAATAAAATAAAACCGTTGTATTTATGGCCCACCTTTAAATTTTATGACTTGAGCATTTCTGTGCTTTACAGCCATACTGTCATTGAGTAAAGGAAATGGCCATCTTGCAAGTGAAAATGGGTTTTTGCTCCAGCAAGTAACCATAAGGGACTTTACTTCATTATGTTATCAGAGCTTCAGTTATATTTATAGTTGAAGTCGGATTTCTCCTGTTGTGTATTTATCCTTCTCATTCTATAATGATTGTGCCGAGACGAATAATTGCCTGAGATTTCCTCGGTGGAAGGTAAAAAGAGTTTTTATTGAAGATTTTGAGTTTAAACGTACAATTAAATCTACCTCGTAAATCTCATAAATCGGTCACTAAATCTTGGGCGTATCAATTGGTTGCAGTAAAATTGGGAGAATTTTTCTCAACTTATAAAGCGAAATTCAAAGATTTAATAACTAGGGAGAAACCATTCTCTCATTTCAGAATCGCTTTACCGCTGACTAAATATTTATGACTTAATTTTTAAGCTACTCGCATTATGAGATGTTCAATTCCCAATTGTTCCTCAGAGCACGCATTTAACACTAATCGACGCTACTTGGGAATATTTCTTTGTTTACAACTTGGAATGAAAGATAGTTGCAATGTTGTTTCTCTTTTAAATCTTGCTCTATTCTTGAAAAGGTGAAGAAATTGTATTTTCTTCTCATTGAAAGTAAAAACGATTAATATAACGTAAGAAAAGAATTTTTTCTCTCATTCGTGAGAAAGTATCAAAGCTGAATACACTTTTATATGAATTACTAGTTTAAATATTCTAGAAGTTTTAACTTTACATTTCTATTAAGTGATTTGTTGTTTTCTTAGGAGCTAACTTCTAAATTTCATAGAAAGTCTTATTTTAACCTCTAAAAGGGTACTTTTTAAGAGATGCGTCAGTTTTATTTTTTAAGTATCACAATAAATATAAAGATATTTGCCTTAAATTTGTTAATAAACATTTATTTAAAATTTAAACATGTACTTAACACTGCGATTATTATGCACACCTATAAAATAAAAATAATGAAGTTTACATCTCGTGAAATTTTATTCATAATTTTGAAGAAACCACTTAAAAATTATTACGAAAATAATTACACACATTTTAAGTTTTTAGTTTTTAATTTAATAAAAGAGCTTTCTGATTTAGGCAAATACTTTATTCAAAAAATGGCTGTATGTATATATATATATATATATATATATATATATATATAATGCGTGCATGATGCAAATGCACAAATAGTTATCGTACGGTTTTAAATACTATTGAGAGGTGATTGAAATATCTGGTTAACATTTATTCTACTTTTTATTTAGTATTTATTGTTGTAAATTACACATTTTAATGTTGGTTTGCTTAGTTTCAAGAAGCCTTAGATCGATATAACCTGCAGTATGGAGAATATAGAGTTCTTATATATTTTGGTGAGAACTACAATGGCTGCTTTCGATAGGTCATGAAAACCTGGGAGAATTGTATAACTCTGAATGGGGTAACTATGTGAGAAGTCATAAGAATAATAAATAAAAATAAAAATTAAGTTTCTGTCTCAATTATTATTTTTTGATAACAATACTCAAATAAACGGCTTCCTGAATTATGTATATTATATGCATAATTCAGAAAACCGTAGAATTAAGTAACCAGGAAGACCCATTAGACGAAACCACCACTATAAGACCGAAAAATATATACAAAAGGATAAATTAATACGCAAAATAAATTGTATTCAGAAGTACCGGTTATTTCTTAATAATAATTAAAACTTTACGATACCTCCTCGTAAAATCACCGAGTTTAATGAACAATCGATAATCACACTCAACTTTTTCGATTTTATAAATAAGTTCATATATTACAGGAGCTCATGAAATTGCAAAAAATATAGGAAAAAGCAAATATGCACAGATTTTTTCTTTGTGATATTTGATGGATGATCGTGATTCAAGATAAAAAAATAAAAACCATTCATTTTCTGATGTCTTAGTTAATATTTTTTGTGTTTTGTTCGTTGTCAGAGGATGAAAAAATATTTTCTAAGAAAAGAGAACTTAGAGCAGTCTAGTAGGATATATAATAACGTTCTTCCAATTGCTTTTCTAAATGCCTTCTATCTATTAAAGTTCTAATACTATGAAACAAGTTTTTGAATGGGAATTATTTTTAAAAAAGATGAATGAAATATTGGGTAACATTTACTTGGAAAATATATAAGGTTGCCTTTTAGTATAACAATAAATTGTAGTGAAGTTAAAATTATAGACTACCCGAGCCTAAGAAGTCCCATCAGGTAGGGCCCATTTATGTTTCTATAATATTAGGGTGTGGGAGCTATATATTGTAGTTATTCTCTTGAAATATTTTTTGAATCTTCAAATTTTCACACAGACGTGATGAAAAAAAAATTGTTCTGAAAATATCCCAATAGGAAAACGATATTACAGTAAATAATTACGATAAAATTCGTTTCGTAATTAAAACACATTTCTGAAGTAATTTCATTATATAAATATAATCAACCAATCAAATTATTTTTACTCGGAATTTTTCAATTTCTGCTCAGACATTTTACAATATTACACGGCACTATTTACCAGATCATTAAACTAGCTTTTTTTTATAATCTAGTTTAAAATGCATCAAAATTTATTTTAAAGCATTAATGCCAAAATGTTTTTAAATTACTTGACATAAATGTATAGCAGTAAATAACATAGTGTATAGTATCTATTAAATTAAAAATTGTTTATAAAAGAATATCCCACATCTGAAGACATACTATTACAAAACTAAAAAAGTTGCAACTTTTTTGGACAAATTAAATTAAAAATAACTCTTAAAAGTTTATAAAATTATAAATATTCTATATGACATCAAGCACCGCCGGAAAATCGAGCTATATCCAGAAGGAAACAAAATTCATTCGACACTTTTCAGTATGATCGGTATTACACTGTTTGAATGGCTGTAGTTATTCTCGTTCTGGTCGTCAATGCTAAATAAAAGCAAGACTGTCATTTACTCTAGGACCAATTCACTGTATCAGGTATCTGTTGGTGATCACATTGAACTGTTACAACTCTATAAATTTTAAAGTGTTCCTTTTAATTTAATTTGTACAAAACGGCTGTAGCTTTTTTAGTTTTGTAATCGTAGCTCTTCAAAAGTGGAATATTCTTTTGCAACTTCTCAATAGAATGAACTTTAATGTGGTCGCGGAGCCAAGTAGTCATGGTCGTTAGTTCGAGGTCGGCACTCTTTCCATCGAGTCTTGAACTTGAGCTTGAGTCTTGATTCAACTAAAGACTCACCATGTAGTGGGCTGATGTATGTGAAATCTGTTGAGGTTCCATCTCCTCTCGTTTTCATAGCGTGGAAGTGTGGAGATGTAATTGTCAGCTCAGATATCGTCCTCGTCACTTGACCGAGATTCAAAATTACGAGTTCCATCACCAATAGCCTCATGTTGCATCTATGACGTTAATAATTATGCAGTCAAATAATTTTTAGTAATTTATTGTAACACATATATTCTCTTAAAAATTGAATTTATGTATAAAGATTTTAGGAACATGTTCAGAAAATGAGAATTTTGAATTCACTTTTATCTCTTTCGCTAATATAATCGTACAGTCAGTTATCTCGTATAAACATTGCTTTATGTATACTAATTATTTGTATGTTAGTGAACCACATGACTTCCATATGCTCATTATAAGATAAAGGAAAGTGCTTAGTTTTAGAAGATAATATTTACTCGAGTACATTAAATAAAGGGATTATAAAAAACAAGGGTAATCCTTGTAGATAATCACCATATTCTAGAGTAATATTTTTGTAGGAAAAACGCTGAATGAACTTTCAAACAATTAAAAGAAACCACGTACTTGAAATCTATACTTCTATTTAGTAACTAGTTCAACAAACAGTTCGAGAGAGTTTTAAACATTAATAATAAACATATTTTTCTGAAGCATTTTCTTTATTTTGTATAAACTATGAGACAAATCAAAGCTAAGAATAAAGGTCAAACTGAAGCAAAAGAAATGTCTAATTTTTCTAAATTACCTGAAAAGAAAAAAGAAGGAGGGACAAAACGATAATGTTCATCTCATCTAATGTCTGAGGTCACTTAGTTTTGGGAACAGTTCTTGTGTTTGAACGCTAATAGGTCTTCTCAGAATGGACAACGGTCATCAAGTCTAACCGAAACGCCCATCCATGTCTCAGCTCCCCTCCTCGCTGCTAATTTACCTTGATATATATTTTGGTCTTCATATATTTTACGTCCTTATAACTCTTAGATTTCAGTTCTCTAGGCTCTCAAACTTTTACTTTTATTTACTGAAAGAGTGCCCTGCAGATATTTTTCTTGTGTAATATAACTTGACAGTACGTATACGAAACTCTTGTTAGCTATATGTATTAATCTTTATTTGGAAATATACATTTTTTATGAAATTTAAATGCCATGTTATGCAATTTGTCTCTTTATTAATAAACTTAAAAACATTTTGTATCGTTATAATTTCCAAGTAGCCTTAATAATGTTCAAAGGCATTTTTCATATCATATGGAAATACCATACATTATTCTTACTTTACATTATTATTATTTATTTTGTATTTTCAGCAGGGTAATTGATTAAGAAGTATTAATATGTAACGATGTATAAATTATGATTATTGTAGCATATACATCATTTCAAAATTTGAGAGAAACTTAAGAGAAATGACATTACGTAGATTTCTATCCAAAATTCCATTGAAAGGAAATTTCACTTTGCCACTATACGAATTATTAATAATTCCTTAAAATATAATAATGAGTTAAGAAATTTATTGTTCCGTATCTTCATTTCTAAATTTGCGATAATTAAACAAGTACATATATAAACTTAAAAATTACAAATGCGTATATCGTTCACACGTTAAACGCATGCGTTACGCATTGTTCACATGTAATTTCACGTTGTAGAAGTGAGTTAATCTAATCATTCTCTCGAAATTGAAAATAACCAGGTTCAATATCCCATTTCCTTTTTTGTTTCATTTATTATTTCCAATTAACGAAGTAATATATTTTGTATGAAAGGTGGATTAATATTATTTTGGAAAAGAAAAAATGCATAAATCGTAAATATTAGAGTAAAATAGCAAAATTATTTTATATTTATTTTGTTACTGATATCGAAAATTCATATCTTTAAGTTTATGTATATATTTGTTCATTATACAAGCATTACCTTTTAAATAATTCATTGTTAAATAGTTTTTATCGCATGTATATAGTGCACTTATAATCAGCGAAATTTGAACAGAAACAAAAAAACGTACAGTAATTTTTTTTGTTTCAAATACATTCAGAAAAAAAAATTCCTTTTTTTCCGGTTTTAGATGTAAATCGACATTTACAACTATATACTGTTGAAGGAAGCAACTTGAATGCAATATATCTCCAGCTCAGGCTTCATTCTTATTTTGAAAATTAGTTTTGTGAATACGAAAATAAATTATAAATTAAAAAAAGGAAGATGAAAAAATAGAAATGAGGAACTCTTTATATATTGTATTTAATAAAATTTGCTTACAATTAAAAATACGAAGCAAAAAGTCTTCTTTATGCACTGGCAATTCTCCCATGAGCTGTCACAGAAAGTTAAAAGTAAAGATCGGAGAAAAACTACGGGTGAAATGTGGAAAAAAAAATCGACAAACCCTTTAACCGTGCAAAAGGCTTAGCAGAGCGATTTCAAACTTTTAAAAATTTCTAGGTCTATACTACAGTTCTTTATTTTGTACTTCAAAGTGATCCGACCAAGTGGACTTTTTTTCAGCTATTCTAGTAAATGGAGTGAAAACAGTAAGTAAAAGTGACACTGCTTCAAGAAGCGAAAAAAAACCCGTCTTGAACACTTCCCGGAAAAATGATCTTTTTAGTTTTCAATGAGATGCTTTCTCCCCTTGATTGCTTTTCAAAACATTTCTATTTAATCTGCGCTCTCTGTACCTTGTACTTTGTTGTGTGGTCTCAGGAAATTTTATAAGTGCAGATTAAAAGCTCTTCATTCTTTTCCACATCCATTTTGCAATTGAAGAAGCAAATTCATTTTCTGTGTTTCATTATCCTATGAAAAGCAGTATATTTAGTTTTTTTTTTAAAATTATAATAGTCTTTTGAAAGTCTTACTGGTGTAATTTTAATTTATGATGTCTTTTCTTAAAGAAATGAAAAAAAGGGATTAGCAATAATACTCATGTAATGGCCGAAGTTATTATTTATTTTACATCTTTGATATATATATATATATATATATATATATATATATATATCCCCAGCCTCAGAGAAAGCCCCAGTGCCGAGATATCTTGTTTATATGTGCACACACACCTACACATATATACACGCGCACACACACATACATATATATACTAAAAATTTATGAAAGAATAATTTAAAATATTTAAAAAGACATAAGTCCAGAAAGAAATGTAAAAATGAAAGAAAAATAAATGAATATATGGAACACAGCAAGTCAAAAAGCAATATCGGGCTGAGGACCGAATAAGCGGGGTTAAACTAGTTTAATGGTACCAACCTTCCCCCTTTGCGACTTGGTAGGCTGAATTGGTAAATCCAAATTACAAAAGAGTTCAATGATTAAAAAATGCAAAAATCTACAAAAATAAACAATCTATATATAATATATATATATATATATATATATATATATAATTTGATATTTATGTGTAAATAAACAACAATACTTTAATCAAAGACAAGTTATGAAGTAATCTCACTAATTAAAAATAAAATAGTATGTAAAAGTTCTTTGCTATACCAGTAAGTATAAAGATATATATCAACTCATATAACAAACAGATAAAACAATAAACACCAAGAAAAATGAATTAAAAATATACAAAGTTAAGTATAAAATGTTAACGTAATGCATTATAGAAATTTTCTAAAAGAGGGTAAATAAATCGAAAAAAAAAAAAAAAAACGGACAACAACCGAAATTATGATCAAAAGATAGATAAATTTAAAAACTGAAAAACCCAACTATTGAAGAAAAGTATATGAATAGAGTATTGGAGGTCTTATGGTCTAAAAAGCTTTAGACTGTTATGCAGGATCATTCCAAAATTATTAGCTCAATCATCTCCATCATCAAAATTTATTATTAAAGAAATAGTTTTAAAACCAAAGATACATTTGAACAGAAATCAGAAACTTATTCTTTATAAGATATTTAAGGAGACAACTAAGCAAATCGATAGAAATCTAAGAAATTAAAAGAAAGAATGAAAGAAATTATTACTAAAAGTTTTATAAAGGTAAGATTTAAGAAAATCTTTGAAACCTCTAAAGCTTATAGGCAAAGTCTAAAGAAAAAGTTTAAAGTATGTAAAGCCCAAGATAAAGTTTAAAAGAACTAAAATAATTATTAATGACACAAACTATTCTCCATTATAAAATAAGTTTACATGATCATAAAACCACGTGAAGAAATTTATCAAACATATTGGACCATTTTAATCAGAACTAAACGAAATCGGAATATAAATATAAGTATTGCATAAGACAAAATCTTTTAAAAGAAAAAAAAACATTTACTTATAAAAAAAAATAGTAAAAATATAAAATATTATAAAATAGTAAAACGAAATAAAACTAAGTAATATAAGATAAAATAGAAATTAAGGAAAAAATAATTAAAAAATTAAATTTAAATTTAAAAATTAATACATTTAGTAATTATTACATTATGAATTTCTTTTAAAAGTAATAGGATAGTCAGAAAAATAAATTATAATTTAAAAAATTAGTCTATTTTATAATCTTTATAGTTTAAAATTCATTTTAATAAATTAATAAGATAATCAGTCTTTGCACAAGTGATATAGAAAGTATTTAAATTATTTTGAAAATTTACATCCACATGAACTAATTTCATAGTAAATATTTGTATAATATATTCTTATTTCTTTCTCCAAATCTAAAAATTTTTAAGAAAAGAAAGTAATTTTTCAAAGGCATAACATGTATTGAATTAAATAGGTTATTTTATAAAATTAAGTACTTGTTTTGTTATAGATAAAAACGACTACAGATTTTGACAGAGAATATCAAATGAAATTTAGAGAAAATTCCTTTTTTTATGGCCTCTTTTATTAATGGTAAATTTCAGAAAAACTTATTATAGAATACATTAGCGATTAAATCATTTCAAAACTTGAGCTTTAATTTAATTACTAGATATGGTGTGAATCACACATTTGTAATGATTGCTAAGCTTATACTTTTTAAAATATAATTTGTTAATGTTATTCAACTAAAATTCATTTCTTGAATGAAAACAATATATAATAAATGATTTTATTTGATTTATCTAAAGGCAAATTATACATATAATTCGAAATCCAATTGTACAACATACGATTGCACTAAATTCCTTTATTTTATTTGTTTGAAAAGCATATCTTATAAGTCGTTGAAATGAATAGCTTAGAAAACTTATATATTTGTTAATACTTTGAAGCTTGCCATTATTTAGTCAAAATTATAGCACCGAGAAGTAACAACATTTCAGAAGGTAAATAAACACGCATATAACATAACTAAAAACAACTACATTTCGCTACTTCAATTATTTAAGAATTAATCCTTGTCTCAAAGGTTTCTATTTGTGTTGAATGTACACAAGGCACCATAATATAATATTATATTTGAGGTCGTCTTTACCTATTCTTATATATAACATAAAAATAGCTATATTTATTCTTTTAAAAAGTGCACCATAAGCAGAAAGATACATTTTATGAAAAGTTACAATGTTCCGTATTTTTACACGTTTATTTTTTCTGCATATATCAATGTATTTATGCACAGTGCAAACATTTCTTGAACATAAAAGTACCATATTCCATAACCCCAGGTATCTTTTTGCTCGAAGCCTCTGTTATAGTTAAAATTCCGTTCAAACATCACGTAGGGAACATGCACACGCTGGAAGCACTTGAAGGTGCAGGATAAATGTGAAATTTCGACTGTTTATTTCTTTTTTGTCGGTTTTCCAAAGATGGAAGAAACAGGATTTTTCATACTTTAAAGAAACAATATGGTTTTCTGAGAAGACTAGATGTGGCATCTGATTTGTATGACATCTGACCTCGGACCGAGTTTCGAGGATGTTGAAAGGATGTCAAAATCGGAACACATATGTAGAAACCGTCAGGGTTAAAAATTCAGCAGCTTTTTCGATTGAACCCGTTAGCTTTGCGCATGTGAACTTTTTTGTAGGAATTCTTTGGACGCACAATGGAAGTATCCAGTGAATGGCTATTCCAAGAATCTCATTCAGCTGGATGTGAGTTTGGTAATTCAATCCTCTCCATATTTATTTGGACTTGCATGTTTTATGTCTATTTCAGGAAAGGTAAATACGTATATTTTATATACTTGAATACATTTTATTTTCTAAGTTTATGTGCCTTTTACATACTTTTGTTTTCGGATACTTCTACAAATTACCCAACCTTTTACATCTCATTACACTTATTTGTAATACACATAGATTTACTCACATGAATAAAACTTTTCTAAATGAATGTGAATGTGTATACAACAAATATTACACTCATTTTCTTATATCTGTTTTCTTATACATTACATACAATATTATTTGCATGTATTTATATTTATTCGTCTGTCTAGTAAAAGTAAGTAATTCGAATACTATATAATCAGCTGAAAATCTTACATAACAGAATTGAAAACTGAATTATGCATAAATATATAGAACAAACAACTGAATTTAATCAAAAAGAAAATTGTTTTTTATATATTTAGTAAAAACACAATGATTTTTAAAATCTAAATGCACTGAGAAAAAAAATAAGTAAAATTAAACGTGAAAAAATTAATAAAATTTATTTCGTTTCTGTATATCTAGGTTATATAAATATTTAATTTAAATATTTAACATTATTTTCGAATAATTTCTAGTGAATTTATTTAGATTAAATATATTTAAAGAATGATACATTTCATTCTTAATTTAATTTTTAAAATAATACTGTTATAAAGATATATCTAATAAAGGTAATGCAATACGTAGACGAAAACAAATATTTATTTCGATATATATGTATCGTATATATATTCGATGCATACACACACACACTTTCTCTGTGTCTGCACTTCAAAATCTGAAAAACTAATTGCACTTTCAGTAGCGAATTAAATTTAAATAACTTTATTGTTCAAATTTCTTTACACCTCGTTAAGAAATGCTGTAAATAAATCAATATATAATCCAATTGTTCATACTCAGAATTATTTATTTGAACTTTTTATGCTCATTTATTTATACTTCACAATAAATTCAAAAACTAATTGCATTTACGTTACGGTTGAAAATCTGACGGCAATTTTGAGTTTCAAAGCACACGAAACGCATTTGTTATTTAGCGTCACAAAATAAATAAAAACTGAATAAAAGATTTTCTATTCTTTATTCATGCATTCAATTATGTAAGTTAAAAACATTTAGAAATGTATGATTATTTTCCATTGAAAGAGCAATATTTTGTTTTGATAGAAATTATAAAACACTTTATTTGTATTATTTGTTGCAACATATTTATGTTAAGGTCTTATTACTCAGTACAATAATTAATATATTAGTGTTAAAACTAAATATAAATTGTGTCTTGATACCTTAACATTAATTTCTGTTGTGAATATGGATTTAAATACGTTTTTATTTACTTATCCTTTATGAAATCCTCAACAGGCCATAAAATTTTACATTTTGTGAAATTTCATATTCTAAATCAACTATCCAAATCTTTTTTATTCTACCTAATATATTTTATAGAAATATTTTAGCATTGCAGTTTCTTTTGAAGAAAAATATTTCTTGGAATATATAATTCAAAGGTAATGCTATGTTTGCGCAGATTATTTGGTAAAATCTCGTTATTCCAATATCTTATTTCATTTAAATTAATGTTCCAATCCCTGCTTAAGCTATTAGAAAATAATTAACAAATCCTTCACTAGGCTTGTCGTAATAGAATCAAACCCCTACCATTTTACATTTATTTATGTTTTGTTTAACATTTTCTTAGATTAAATTTCATATTAGACATCTTTTACATAATCACGACTACTTTTAGAGTGGAATAATATAACGGGATTTTCATGGGTATTTTTCCTTTAATTAAACCTTGGTACTTTCGTATGACGTTATTTGATTTGAGAGCCTCTTCTTTCTAATGAACTATGTTTTATGTAAAATGGCTTAGAAATGTTTAAACGTAGTGAATATGAGTGGTATGATAACGTTAATAAACTGCGAACAATTAAATAAGAAGGTCAGTGGTAAGAGAAAGATTAGAAGTGTTGAATTAGTGGTTAATGTGAAGTGAATATAAGTGAATAGATATCTAGTCGTTCTAGATGACATGCTTAGAACTGAAAATCTGTATAGTCTCGCAGGTAAGATAAATTTGCATTTTATAATATAAATCTTTGAGTTCGAACACGTGTTTGGACTTATACCCCATTCATAATAATATAGATATTGAGTTTTAAATGTTAAAGATTTGACTGAAACCAATTTGATTTCCTTTACTGCCTGACTATTTAATTATTGTGCCTGGACTTTACTTAATAGTGCTGGTATGATTAAAGAAAAATAAGGGAACAGAAGAGTTACCATAAACTTAAAGAAGTATTTTTTTTCTGAATCGAAGAGGGTATAAGATGCATTGTCGAAAACCAATTTTAAATTTTACTGTTTCATGCAATACTTATTTTCTGGAGAAGACAAAGCTGAATATGAAAAAAAAAAGAAAAATATTTCCATAGGAAATATTTGCAAGTGAAATCACATTCTTCAAGAACAATGGTTTTCCAACTGAACTTGGAGAGAGGATCTAGTTTTATATGCCAGTCAATGCAATTCAAATACCAGTTCTGATAAAATTTTGTTATTACACAGACTGTATAACATAAATAATTGATAAATGAACTAGATCACTCTCTCTGTTTGAAAATAAACACGAGTAAAGGTGCAGACAACTTATTATAAAGGTTTCTCATTGATATTTGGAAAGATAAAATCTTAACTATTCAATATGTTAGAATACAAAAGGCTCTGGAAAGAGTTCGATGTGTGAAACTGCTACAAGGTGTAAGCAATTATACTATGCCCGATTTAGCCACTGTTCTTAGCCCTCGTTGGCAATAGTTTTATGCCCTTGTCGGTTTTTACAGTTTTGTACTCTTACTTTTCTTGTGTAACCCATGTTTGTGATGAATGAGTGCATGAGGTAAAGTTGACGTTTGTGGCGCAAAAATCAAATATGGCTATAATGCGCTAAATTATGTGTATCTGGTTTCTAAACATTACGAAAAAGGGGGGGCGGCCCCCGGGAAAGTTGGTTGTCAAGAAAAAGGGTCGAAAATGGAGAAATATCTCTAAAGTATAACGAAGGGACGTCGCCCGTTATTGGAAAGAGAATATCTCTAGGGTACCTCGGGGTCATGATCCTTGTATTTCCTATCAGAAGGGTATCTATCCCCTTAGTAGGCAATGCTTGAGATATTCAGTTATCTACAAATGACTTACTTAAATTGAAACTCAACTTATCTTATTTGTTGCTAATATCATAGCATATAATTAAAAAAAATGTTAATACTATATTCATATTCAAACTAGAGTTCTAAGCACATAGGACTGGAATATTTCCTAAAACATTACCGACATTTTAAATTTAGTAAATTCGAAGCATAATTAGTTAAAAGATGATAATAATAAACGCTTCCTTTATTTGTTATAGATACTTTTATTTTCAAAAGTTGTTGAAAACATTGTTTTTAGTACATTTATGAGTAGATTCAAATGGTGATGATTTTATATGCTTTTGATTTCATAAGATGATATATTGTCTCTTGTCACATATGCAATATGCTGAGAGTTAACCAAATGGTGATACATTCTCAGAATTTAATTTTGGGAGTGATCTTGAAACGTAATCCAAAATACAGCTCCAGTGCAAGGTTAAATAATAGCGGCCGCAATAGCCTTGTGGTCATGGTCATGGACTCAAAACCGGTGTTTTCATTGAATTTTTTCTGATATTTATTAAACCATTTATTGTAATGAAGTGTGAACACACACGTACTCTATTTCATAGAAATAAATTTAATATAGGTGCATCCTAGGCTTCTAAATCCATTTTTCATATTTTATTTTCGTTCTTACGAAAGTTGAAATTTAAAGAAATAATGGAATTACATGGAATAGTTAATCAAATATGATTTAGGAATTAATGTAATTTTTGTATTAAATATTTGATGTGCCTGTATCAAAAAATACAATTTTTTCCAGCTTTAGTGAACTAATATAACGTAAAATTCATATTTTGCTCGAACAGTGTAGTTTCTACGGAGAGTGAAGTAACATATATTAAATTTATTTTCACAAAAGATTAATTGAAATATCGATCCCTTATTCCTCAGAAAAAGGATCTATTTATACATAGGTACGCAAAATAATCAACCAAAAATCATTAATAAATTTATTTAAGTATTTAATAAGTAATATAAAAATAAATTAATAATGTGGAACGGTAACTAATCCGTCCTTCATGGGATCTCAGGACTCAGCCATTATCTGTGCATGCAAAAAAAAAAAAAATGAATGACTTGTGATGACCAATGAAACAAAGCACACATTAAACACTTCTACCTTATAACATTCATATATATTTACATTAATTCTTGTATTTTCCTGTTACTTTAAAGAAACTTTAAAAATTATAAAGAAATATAAATATGACAATATTTTTCACAATTACGAAAATCAACATTGTACTGCACACGTAATTCTGAAATACAACTAAGATCAAAATTTACAAAAGTTATTTTATTATGGAGAAAAATGTCCAGTTTAGAAGTTATGCATACTTTTAAAAGTTTAGAAAAAAAATTACGTAAAATTATTTAGAAAATTATCAAATTTTAAGGAAAATTTCTATTAAAAATCTTTTAATTTTTTTCTGTTCATAATTTGTCTAAATATTAATGTACGTCATAAAGAATCTTATTCTGGACATGTACCTGAAATTTCAAACAGATACGAATAATAATCTCTTAGAAATTCAAACAGATAGGAAAACATTTTCTGGTTTTGAGAAAATCAAAATTAAAATAAAAAAATAAAAAAAAGAACAAGTCAAATAAGGTTTATTTTTTCTCGAAAAGTAGGAAATATGGTAGTATCGCCAAACTTTTGGCACCCCAATGTTTAGAAAAGATGGGAATAACATATATTTTTAATAAAATCCCAAATTGTGACATTTAAGGGTCCTGAGGCACTTTAACCAAATATTATAATGAAGAATTCTACTTATCTTGCTAACTCTAAGCAGTCGACTTAAAACTTCAAGTAACTGGATACGATTCCATTAAACTCCTAGCGGCGGGATTTTAGTTGGGTACACACTCTCAGTAAATCTTGCCTCATAGTTGCTTCAACCAATATAGTATAACAATGAATCCCTCTAATTCCTCTCTATATCTAATTTACTATAATTCTTCTTATACAGGTCACAAATCTACATATTGAAGTTATCATATGAAAATAAGTTAGTAATATCATAAGTGAGGTTATCATATGAAAATCGTTGTAAATTTGCCCTAAAGGTTATTTAAAGTATAAAGCGCGAGAGAATTAAGAATGCCATGACATCATTATATTGCGCTAACAACCTAGTATAAAAAAGAAGAGAAGAAACATAAGGAAATGTATACGCTCTCTGAACATGGTGCTAATGCTTCCTCATTTTAATGAAAAAAGTCCTTGAAATTTAGGTGAAATAAAGTCTATTTTTGGCGAGCAGTTATACAACTTTTTAATTAATGCACTTAAAATAGAGGCGCTATTTTTGCTATGCTTTGTCTTAAGAACTTTAATTAATGAAGTTTTTCCACTTAAAACCTATCCTCTTATGTTAAAAAAAGGTAAGGAGGAAAATCATATTTTGTAAAAATAAATTTAAAAAAAATGATCTATTCATTATTTTCAAGTTGTTTTAATTACCCTGCATAAAAGGACGCTTCAATAAAGTCTCATAACATCATTAACTCATAATTATTTCCTAATTAATTTATGTATAAAATGTAAAACTATTTTAAAACAGAATTTTATGAATATAAAAGTTACGTGAGAGATATAATCTACACAAGTATACTCTTACATATGAAACTGAATTACATTACTTAAAAATCTAACTCGAATAGTTGGAAATAAAAGAAGCCAGTAATTTCTCTCTAATTAAACTGAATAATATCAAATTCTTCTATTTCTTTAATTTTTAATAACAGTAAAGAGAGAATTTCTTATTTATACTTCATTTGCCTTGCGTATATATAATTTTGCTTTAACTTATAAAATTACCAAAATAGAAACAAACATTGAGTAAAAATAGCTTTCGGAGGAAAAAATGCAAAGTTTTTTTTTTTTTTTCTTTTCTTTTCATCACTTTTAAATGAGTTTGATTTTTAAGATTTAATTATTAAGATTAATAAATTTGTAGATTTCTGTACTTATATATTTATATATATATATATATTTATATATGTAGTTAAGTATTTATATTGAAAAATATATTATTTTTCTAAATTCACAACAAAACAAAGAAATTAATTTAAACCTGAAGTTATAAAAATGTAAAACCACAAGTGAACTCAAATAAATACCTGAAACTAACCACAAATAGAAATATAAGTATTAGAAAATGATAATTGAAAGATAATACGACAATCAATTTTACTGTAAGAGGAAGATTATAAATATAAAAATAACATAAAAAATAAACAAAATTCGGAAGTAACAAAAACAATTCACAAATTGAAAAACATTATAAAATAAAAACTTTTTTAACAAACAACAGGAAAATGATATATTTCAATTCGCAACAGATGTAGATTCTTAAGCTAGGTTTTTCTAAAACTTTTTGGCCAAATTATCCCCATCAACAATGTATATTTTTAGAAAAATGGTTATAGAACCAAAAAAAAAAAAAATCTGAATGCAAAATCCTAAAAATTAAATTAAATAAGAAAAACACAACACAATTCAAAAAAGTTAACCTAATAGCTAAAATAACTATTATATATATTGAGTGGTGTAATGCTAATTATAAAAATTACAATAGAAAATTGTGCATAAAAAATAATCCAAAATATTATAATTATTTCACTATTGAAATATAGTAATGAAAAACTACTGAAGATATTTATTGTTATTAAATAAATGTGTAAACAATAAGAAAAATACTTTATTAAGGATAGCAATAAGCATAATAATTAGCAAATAAAAATATTAAAATATTTTTTGAAAAATGGATAATAATCATAAAATAAAGAGAAAATATGAATCCATAAAAATTAATTTAAATTGCTATGGGAGGCTTGAGAGTGAAATGAGGAAACGATGTCTTGTGGATCCGATACTTTCCACTCAATGCACCTTTAAAATAAATTGCTTAGATCCAAAATCGTAAAATAAACAAAGAAGTTCTTTGAAAAAAATGACAAATCTAAGAAGAAATTTTTTATGACTCAAGAATACAAAAATGAATAATATTTAAAGATATTTATACAAAATGTGCTCACTAAAATATTTCAAATAAATACTGATCAATGATAATTGACAATATTTCTCTTGTTATATTGAAACGTTTAAATAATACGTCTACACGCAGTGAGTTTCAGCTAAAATGGCTAGTTAAAAAAATTTCGCTTAAGATTATATATATATTAAAACTAGAACACTACAAATTCCACAGAATTATTTGAAAAATCAGTAAAACATCAAACTTAGTTGAGAAATTGGTAAATATCAGATTTGGTTGTAAAACAATAGCAACATAGTTTTATTCGTTCATATCTTTTATCGCGTTACGTTGTAAAGTAGCAAAGCTTAGCATTCGTTAAATGCGATAGTTGTTCAGAATTTTCTTTTAATGGAGTGTTTTGTAAATAAACATCTTTACAAAATCGGCCCTTAAAGCGTTCTCTAAAAGCAAGCAATAATACACGCACACACACACACACACACACACACATATATATATATATATATATATATATATATGTACATTTCGTTTCAATTTGTTTTTGTTTTATAACTTTTATTCACTCTTTTATTTTATGTTTCCTACTCTCAGTTACAGGTATACTATTCTTTTTTTGTTTTTGTTTTATTGCACTTTGCTTAAATTTTTTATATCTTTAATATTTTTAATTATTTTTTTGTGTATATGATATTAGACATGCAAAAGAAATTAAAATTTTCCTTTTTATTTTTAATTTGAGTTCTATCCTCTAAATGCTTTTATATAAAGTTTTTTTTTTTGGTAACATTTAACTATGATTTACATTTTTGATTTCTCTACCAATTTTAAATAATTCATGTTTAAACTATTTCTAGATTTTTATTGCATTATTTATTTTCCTTAGACCCCGATATATATATGTGTGTGTGTGTGTTTCTAATTTTTAAGATAAAATTATTATTAAAATCAGCTATTACACAATAACTTGAAAAATTTGTAAAATGCAAGATCTATTTAAATGCAACATTTATTCTAATAAATCATAGAAATATGAAAGATTTGCTAATGCTTGAAAATAGCGGTAGAATGCGCACTGTTTTCATTGTATCTAATGAAATCAATGAAAAAATTATGAGTGCAATTATGAACATAATTAAAGATCTTATAGTCGTTTTTATAGCTTGTTATACATAACATTAAAGAGAATTTGCATACTCATAATCAATATCGTTTCAATTCACTCCTTTTTAAAATAGTTTCAGTTAAAACACGATCTTGATTAGTTTCAAGTTCATTGTTTTCATTAAAAACGCTGCTGCATCGAAACTTCCTAAATGATGCTTATGCATACGGAAAATGTGGGATCAGAACAAAGTGCAATCCCGTTTAATGAAGTATTTTGATTTTAAATTAAGCGTGAAAGGTAGCATTTATCACCCGCATCAGTGTTCGCTTCAATAAATATCACTAATCAGGTTTTGCAAATAAACCCCCTCTACAGTTTCAGTGTTAAAGACTAATCAAGGCCGAAATGTTTAAGTGCGTAGAAATTTTTACTTATTTCTGTGATGACGGGGTAAGATATTTCCTTATTTAGAGTAATCTGTTCGATGACACAAGAGGGAATAAGCAAAGAGGCATCTTCTCCCCAACCGGTTCCAATTAATGCTCAATCAGTTAGAATTCTTAAACAGGCAACTAAATAAACATGGTTATCGAGGCTCCCGCTGAAAATGCAGCTACCCTGAAATCAAAACGAAAATTTTCCGTCAAACCTCAAGGCTGATAACAAAGCCCTAAAGCTTGCTAATTCGAACGGGAAAGTTCCGTGAATTTGAACAATTTATACACGGCGAAAGCATGCAAACAAGATGCTAATAGGCGAGCGACTAGTAACGACATCGGTTAATAAGTTAATCATTGCCACTGAGGCAGATATGCAAAATATATAGTTTTCGACAACTCAAAATTCGGTGAATCGTGCGGGGTTAAACGATAATTGGCATTTGGACTCGGAGCTTAATAGTTGATGAAGAAATAGGCCATCTGCATATTTTGGTAACTGCAGTATTGGATGATAATCGTGCATCGCTGCAATAACGATATTTTGTTGCGTTTTTCGTGTTTGTTTGTCTTTGATGAAATTTTTAAAACATTTTAGGTCATTATCTTAGTGATTACATAGTACTTCGTGGGAATTTATATCTATTATTACCATGTTGCTGAGATAGTTAAATGTTAATTTAGATGAAAGTTTGATAAGAGTGAAGGGAAATATTCCACTTATGTAAACAGTGAAATCAATGTGAATATTTTATGAATATGTTTTTAGATAACGGTTTGTTAGGCACACGTTAAATTATTTGAATGCATTGTTAAAACCATTTATGGATGTTTCCCCCCCTCCCCTATATATGTATCCCTTTCTAGGTATGGTGAGGTTTAAATATATCTTGTGTATCAACTTTCTTTTGAATGAAATAAGTAATTATACGATTTTACATGTCCACCTTTAAAACTAAATGAACATAACACTAATACAATATTCTACTGCAAGATTCTCATATTTTTACGTGTGTGTATGTTTAATGTACCATTTTACTTTAAGTTAATTAACCTTAATTGTTAAAAATAAATAAGACGCTCAATAACAATTTCATTGATTAATGCTTTATAAAATTTAAATAAACTATCAACGATTCAATATACGAGTTGAACAGAAGCATTTTTTACTATTTAGAATTTTTTTTCATAATTCCTCCTCTAATCGTGATCTAGATCGGTTAAGGCTCAATAGGAGCGAAATGTCCTTTTAGACTTTTGAACATCAAGCTCGTTTTCGAATTCCATTAATGAGTGAAAGTTTTGAATATATATATAATTCTAAAACATTATGTATTATTAATCTCGTACATCGAAAAAAATCTGAATATTGTGTTATGGATTTTGTTTCCTGTTTCCAAATCTGATTCAATGTAACTTTATTCTGTTGTCAAATGCATTTACTTTATTCATCATTCAAGCTCATAAAGTTCATGAAATAATAATAAAAGACATGGCAGAAAACCACTGCGCACTTCAAAAATTCATATAGAATTAAAATGTGCAGTGAATACATGAAAGTGAATTGCAGTAAATGTATGGCTTTACAGAAGATTTCAATAATAATTTTAAGAGAACACGGTATATCAAATGTTAATATATTTATATTTTGTTGATTCTACATGAAACTATGCACAATTATGTTTTAATATGTGTATTTATCGTACACAAAACCTTTTTTAAAAAATTTCTTAAATTTCAAAATTATTCAAACTTTTCACCAATTCATTTGTGTATATTTCAATAGCTCCTTGGGATTCAATATTAAAAAGTTTCGTCTTTATGAAAATTATACCTACGCCTAAATACAAAATATAGAACGTGAATTCGTTTTTGGTTTTTTTTTTTTTTTTTTTTTTTTTTGATAACTCAAGTGTAATTTTTCTCGAAATGGATAATGTGATTACTTTTAACGTTATGAATTAAAAAATATATTGAACTAATCATTTACCCATACCTGATTTTTTTTTATTACTCGATAAAGTTATGACTTTACAATAGTTTGTCTTACATGTAAAATTTAAGTTGAGTTATTGAGAGAAAAAAATTAATGTAATTAAAATGAGCCTTTGAAAAACAAAGAACACAAAAAGACATTAGATTACTCATAAACACGTCCGATTTAAATAATATTTGGGGAATGAAAAAGATATAGATGTTAACAATATTTTTTGCCGAAATTCCTTTCATAAAATTGTGTCGTTTCTGAAACTTGTATCCCTTTAATATATTGTAAATTTGAATGGCTCAAAATTTGCATACATATACCTTCGTAGAACAGAAAATAAACACGAAAACTGATCATCATTTAATCAAGTAAAATTAAACTTATTTTTCGTACATAATACTTTTTCAACATGTCAGCCATTTTGTTCTAAATCACAATTATATACATTATTTCGCCGTATTTATTTTAATATTCAAAATGAGCCATAAATATTTAACTTAGCATACGTATGAAAAATTTAAATAGTTTTCAAATTCTACTTACAGCCATATTTTACGATAAACCATTGGGAATTACTAGCTAAAGATCCACGTTCAAATATCCTAAAAATAAGAGAAATTGCTCTGTGTTACGGTTGCTAGCCCTTTCAACACTCGTGTAAATAAGAATTCCTGCCGGACGTAAGTAGTAGAAAGTTGTACACATATTATGCCTTGACTGTTACGAAGTTAATGAAGATACAGCGAAATGTTCCCCTCTTCAATTTTGTAAGGAGCAAAACCAGAATGCAGAATATTCCGATTAAGAATGAAAAGGCTCGGGATTGGAAAATCGAACGTCCCAGAAAGCCTTTTGAGATCTCCGTTCCTTCTAAGACGTCGATTAATGGATCGTTCCCGTCACGAGAACTCTGTGGTTCTTGAAAAGACCGACTTTATTGTGAGCAGCGGCCTTTGCAGATTTTAAGTTTTTAGGACAGGAAACTTTTTTTATATCGTTTTATCGGAGGAAATTTTTGTGAATATGTACAGAATATTTTTTAAGCTTTTTAGAGACCCTAATGTTCCGTCTCATCGCTTATTTAGATTTTTTTTCTCTTCTTTTTCCCCCTTCCTTTTTTCGTGTAACGATGAAGACACTTCCGTTCTTGGGTTAGATATTGCTGCCGGGGTATAAAATTCCAATTACGTTTTCTAGTCATTCTTTTGCCTACGGAGTCAGAAAAAAAAATACTCTCTCGGCTGGCGTGTTATAATCCATTGTTGTAAAGGTTTAATCTAATCTTAAATATCACTATATATTGATGAATACTGTAGGGTTTATTGCGAAATAACTTGTCAATGCATTATTTAAGCTTACTTATTCCTAAAGCAGAAGTATGTTATTCATGTGTTTCGTATTTATTAAAAGATATATATAGCTTCTACTTTTGTGTTGCAGAAGGTTTGCTTAGTGTAGTGATTCAGTTAGAGTTCAACATAAAAATAACGGAAACAATTTCATGTAAGGATACCAAAGGCTTATTGATATTTTTCAAGCTTAGTCAGAAGGTACTTCGAGTTGATGATTCTGTACTTCCACTCTGAGCCGCTTGAGAAATTTCAGGCCTTGTGGTAGACCGAACGTGCACCAGCTTCTACTATTCCACGCAATGATGTTTCATAAAACTAGGATTCTAACCTACAAATAATCTCGAACGTTGTTTGTTATGACCCATATAAATACAAAAATAAACCAAGATATTACTTTTTAAATATCAAAGATAAGGTATTCAAGTGCCTGGAATTTTTTTAAAAATTATGTAGATATTGGCAGAACATCTGCAGTATTTAATATTACCGATTCAAAAAAAATTCTAAGAAAATACTAGAATAATGCTTAAAAATAATTTTTAATGTTTACTTCAACAGCTTTTAAAGAGATTTTAGAAGAAATATATTACGCACAAATCATATAATAATGTAAAGCATTATTATATTAAAAAAGTGAGAAATATTCAAGGATCAATGTTTACTCCTCTTAAAAGGTAGTTTTGAGAAACATGGCGGATAATTAGAATACTTATTGAGATAAAATATGGTAATGTATACAAATCAGATGGACATAGTACAATTCCGTAATCGGGTATCAATAATACAAATACTATTTCTAATATAATGCTAGATTTTCAATTTCAACGCTTATAAATCATGTTAACTATTTCTGCTTATGATTTAAAAATTTACACCTATAATATGCGTGATTTATAGCTTCATAATTTTCTAGAGAACATAATACAAGTTATGAGAGAAAGCTCTTCCAAAAATAAACTTGCATAAGTAATGACGCGTGATCTTTTAGAGAAACTTGTTTTACCGTTGAGAAGCAAATTGTGCTGTTCATAATGCTAGTAGATTGATATATTGCGTGCCTACAGATCAAAAACTATTGTTACCAACACATAATAAGAACCAAAACAACCATATTCCACTCATTACTTTAGACGAAAAGGGTGTGAATTGCTATTTTGTGTTGTCAAAACACTTGTTTTCTTGTTTCAAAGATTAGTAACAGTAAAAATATTTTGTTTTAAAAAAAAATCGTATGTTATTATAGTATGCATGTAATTAAGAATATTAATTTTTTGTAAAACCTATTTGGGTTTATCTTGTATCTTTTATAAAATACAGTTTAATTACACCATATATATATATATATATATATATATATATATATATATATATATAT
>BMAW01003643.1:249812-306467 GCA_019974015.1 Nephila pilipes
TATATATATATATATATATATATATATATATATATCATAGTGATTTACTACCATGAACGTTAATTTCTTTCTTATTTGTAACAAAAATTTCAGATGCACATAAGTTTTTAATCAGTGAGACATCTCATAATTGATTTATTTGTAACTATTTATCTTATTTCTAAAGAAACAAATTGATTTTATCTATAAATATCCGTACACTATTATAAGCACTCTAACATGTTTTTTGAATCATTTCTATATATTCACGTATTAAATATTTAGTCCAAATTAACACACCAATCAATAACTCCCGAGACTAACATTGAAAACAACATTTTTTTTGCAAAATTTTTTTTTATTCATCAACATAACACCTTTTGTTAATCACCTTTTAGGGTGATACAATCGTTCCAACGCTTTTTTTTTTCTTTTTTTTTTCGCAAGAAATCTTTTTTTGTTGCGAGTAAATAGCGATAAACAGCTTTCTGAATCATCGACTCGTTGCTGTTTTTGTTCCATCGAAAGCAATCGCGGCACCCACTTGGAAAAAACCTTTTTCACTTCACTTCAAAAAACCTTTTTCAGTAAATACACTTCCATATGATATCTGTGTCATCTCAGCAATCTCACGGAGCTTCACTTTACGATCTTTCATTATAATTTTTGTCACTTCACTCACATTTTCCGGTGTTACGGCTTCCACAGGTCTACCCGAGCGTTCCGCGTCATTTGTGTCGGTACGACCACGTTTAAACTCGGCAAACCACCAACAAATCGTTGCTTTTGATGGACAAGAGTCCGGGTAACATTTTTCAATCCATTGTTTCGCTTGCACGGTGTTTTTACCCATTAAAAAACAATGTTTTATCAGAACACGAAACTCGGTTTTTTCCATTTTTTAAGCAAACTACAAAACGACTTTACTCCAACCTCGATAACTCAGCTGTTTCTGGTCCGATCGACTTAAAATTTTGACACGTTTCAAGCAAAGGTTAGTACTCTAGAAAGACCTGGTTACTGGTTTACTACGAGCGCCATCTCTGGATTAGTCTCGGGAGTTATTGATTGATGTGTTATATAACCAACGCTATTTTTCCTTCTGCTATTATTTGTCTTTTTTAAAACAGTTATGAATCTATAGTCCGAAGAAAACATATAGTCACACATAGGTGATGACAAAACTATTTCTTTCAGTTCTATAAATATTAAATATTTCATTTTTAACCTACTTCGGTTTGTGAAAAGGATACCTATATGAATCTGATCTAACTTTTTATACAAAAGTACCAATCTTAAAAGTACCATCGTTTATCTTACCGAACCAATCAGGTTCGAGTCATTAAAAGTTTTATAGAAGAGGGTTTGAGTCTATTTACCTTATCCTCTCTGAGTTCACTCCTAAAGCTCCTTCTCAACCAAGCTATGATACAGATTTCTCACACCGATAAAATTTCCGTTCACTTATCTTTTCCACCAACCAACTAACTCTGGTGTTAAACGCTTCATTGCTTATATATACATCTCCTTAATTCTCTATTAATTACATTTCAATAATTCTAATCTAATCTACATAATCATGTTTCATTTATTCGTGGATATTTTCAATTCAAACAGCATCTTTTTAAAGTCCCCAAAGTATTAGTCGAAGGGAACAGAGCCTATTTTATAACTGTATATATTCATGTACTTTTAATAAAAGTATATGGAAAAGAAAATATTTGTTGATATTGTCTATGGCCGCACGTATGGAATTAATTTAGAGGATTGGAGCCTAATTATGTTAGATTTAAATTGTATAAGAAATGCTACATTATTCAAGCTGTAATAAAATGAGAATTCTTAAAATACGTATTTAATGGAATTCTAATCAATTTTTAATGTATTTGTATTAATCAATAAAAAAATATCAAGAACATTTTTACTAAGCAATTTTAAAAAATTTCTCAAATTTTATTTTTAATGATGTATTCCAAAAATGCATGACAACAAATACAACACGCAATGAAGAGAAGAGGCAATACTAACCAAAAGTTAAATACGAAAAATACTGAAGGCTTAGATATAAGCTCAGTCGTGTTTCTTATCTGTTTCGGTCGGTAGGAATACTAATGTATTTCCAAAGCGCAATAAAAAACGGACATGTTTCGTTAAAGTCGTCGATTAATTTTTCCCCTGTAAAGTTAGATAAATGGAAAGTTCAGTAGGTGAATAATTTTCCGATGTTTTCTAAGACTTCGTTATCATTAACGGCTGATTTTAGAAATGAAACATTATCAGATTTGGTCTAACACCTTATTTAGTTAGAAAAATTAGTATTTTATGTATTTCTCATACATGCTTTGAACTTTCTGGAATTTAGAGAAACTCCACTTTGCAGGACACTTAAAGGGCATCTATGAAGGAATTCTTGGGCAATATGAAAGTCATCTTCTAGAATACGCAATGATCTTGAAGCAGGGACTGGGATGAGACAAGGCTCACAAGTACCTGACTCGTCAGTTATCGGAAAATACCCTACTCTGAGATCATCATTGCTCTCTCTCTCTCTCCAAATAAATAAAAAAAAAGCGCAAAGAAAGAAGTGTGAGAAAAGATACTGCGTCGCGATAAAAAAATCTCCCGATCAGGCGGGAGGGTGAGAGAAAGGAATCGATGATCCTACGTTGGTCGTTGGATGAAGAATATAGGACATTATGAGGCTCATTTGATGATATCCCTGGCTAAATTACGGGGGATAACTGAGGGGATGTTCCCACTCGATTGCTGAGGGTGTACTAGCACCGATTTAGACCGTTATTGTAATTTACAATCTTTTGGACATTTGCCTGTAATAGGGTAGTTTTATTTTCATTACGTTGGATCTAGGCTTTTTTGTTCCCTTTTAATAGAGCGTGACTTAGTTATACAAAGGTCATGTAGAGTTTTGCATAGATTAGAAATATTATTGAAAAAAAATCTGTAAATCTTTTAGTTTATCCGATTTTCATATTCTGCCCTTTTAGTCAGAATTGCGCCTTTTAATGAGCATTTTATTTGGATGGAAATAACTAATTAAATTTAAGGAAACCAAGATGACTTTGACAAAAAAATTTAGACTTATTTTAAGCCAAGTCTAAATGTTCCTTATTGTTTAAAATTAAAAGGTGTACTTATGTTTGCGTGCATCTTGTATTAACTTCACTGTTTAATAATTTTGAAAATTTGCAGAGTACTTATAAATATTATATTCTAAAATTTCAAAATTTGAATTTAATAAAGAAACTTTAGTTTTAAATGATTAAATTTTCCCATAATTTTTATGCAAATATTACGAAATACTTAAACTTTGTGAAAATTAAGAAATAATCTAAAAAAATTAGGAAATAATCTAGTTTCAAAATGTGGGAAATATCAGCAATGTGAAGGAAGCAAATTTGTGTACCAGAATCCTAAAAATCACAATTGGAGAAAAGTGTAAATGTAGATATTTTTCCATATGTCATAGCTCGTGTGCCTATAATTTTTAAATTCTATTTTCTAAATTCTATTCTTCAAATTGTCATAAATAATACACCTACTTAATTAACGAAGCACTCGCTTATTTTTTTTGACTGCCAAATTAAAAAGAAGCAAAATGTAAAGCATTTTAGTGTTTAACCTTAATTGTAGATTAATAAATATATTTAAATAAAAAAAAAAAACTAAAAAGTTGAGCTTATAGTGTGTGAAAAGTAAAACACGATATTATCTCCGATGTTTGTATATTTAATTAACTATCCATTGTTTTCGCTATTCATACCGTCGTATAAGCATTCATATAATCGTTGTTTGAATATTTACATAGCTGTTGCTATTAATATCGATACGTTTTGTTTGAATTTATTATACATTAAATACTTTATAGAACGGAAAAGATGAATTGTTGTGTGAAAGTCTATTTTTATATGTACATTTTATTTATTTAATGAAATGTATTTAAAATATGTGATTGCAGGTTTAATTTTTTAGAAAGCCAAACCTTATTATTTTACTTTGAATGATAATTTTTTCAAATAACATTCGTCGTAAAAGAGATAAAACATAGTTTCAAAATTCATTTTCCTTAAGACTAATGTTGCTTCTTTTTGAAAAATGCTGAGCATTTTAATAAAAAAATTACAAAACCGTGGGAAACTAACAGTTCTGTTTCAGCAATTTAAATGAAAGCAAATAAATTTAATACGAAAAATTATTTGACTCACATTTCTGATAGTTATATTAAGTCTTACAATTAAATAGAATGATAATAATTGTTTTGATAACTTACATCTATAATTTTTAATATAGAACAGAAACTGTAGCGTAATATTTTTTTTATTATAACGTATTCAATGGTTTATTTGTTTTATAATTTTATTTAAAAATTACAGTTGACGCATTTTACATGAAAAATAGAAAAAAAAAAATAACTTGCATGCAAAAAACACTTTTTTTAAAGCGAGATATTTGTAAATGCACTGCTTCCCTTTATCAAAAATTCCTACATTGTCTTACAATGGGAGGGCGCGACTTGGGGAATTCAATAAGAAATGAAACTTGGTAGGCTTGTAGTACATCTAAAGGAATGAAGGTATTAAAGTGCACTATCCAGCCAATTTCGAAAAAAAACGAGTTTAAAGCTCTCGAGCTTAGTTTATATACCAATTAATTTTCATGTCCGAACAACTACGGTATAGGAAGTCGGTAGCGCTCTTACATGCCATCCGGCTGGTCCGGGTTTTATTCCGCCTTTACGCCCCCCCCCCAACAATTGGAAAAATTATAATTTTTTTAATGAAATTAATAATCTGAATATATCGTAATATTTTAATAAAATATTAATTTTAATTTAATTTTCGTTATCCCAAGTAGTTGTTTTATAAATGAAAGAATATTTATGATTTCATTGACAATATACTGAAGTTATTCATGTTATTTAAAAATCATTATTATACTTGTAAGGCAATTGAGAAAACCAACACGCTGTGGTAGGATCGAACTAGTTCCAACCCGGTTACAAACAAGCGCCATATGACTTGCTATCACAGGATTGTTCATATCTGAAAATTCACTAATATAAAAGATGCGTTTGAGACTTCTAAACTCGTTTTTTCTCAAAATTGGCAAGCTTTACTACTTTTATGAGAGGACAAATTTTAGGTGTGTTGCAAACCTACCAAGTTTCATCCCCAACTGAATTTCCCCCCTTGTTAGCTCAGAAGCTGTCAAGCAGTAAAATGCTTTGTAAGCTATTATTTGAATTTAGTTTATATTAACGTGCATTAGAAGCAACACGAGGGCTATTGGCAACGGACCTCGTAATTCTGAACCTCCGTCAAGTGACGAGGACGACACCTGAGTCGGCACCTCCCTCTCCTAACTTCCACAGCACACCAACGGAAGGACTTTGGGCCCCGACAGATTTAGCATGCATCAACCTCGACTACACGGTGGGTCTATGGCGGCCAAGGATCTAACCCGTGACTGAACGAAAACCGCAGGTCACGAATCCGAATCCATGACCACTAGGCTACCGCGGCCGCTATTGTTTGAAGTATTAATTATTATTTTACTTGAATAAATATATGAAGATCATTTTTCATGGAGTAAAACATAAAATTAATTGTTTTATTGAGATATATTTTAAATTGCGATCTATCTTATAATTTTATGATTTGCATCATTTTTTTTGTAACTATTTACATTTATGTACGCTTTTCTCTCTTATATTATTTCTTACTTTGCTCAACAGATATTTCCTCTACTCCCGTTGATTTCCAACGAAAAAGAAATAAATATTTATAAGAAAATTCAAATATAAAATCACGTCCTAAATTTTAAGTCTTCCTTACGAGGAGTTATTGTAAGATTTTAATTATTATTAAGAAATATCAGAGATAGCTGCATACCATTTATTATGCACATTAATTGATCATTAGATACATTCAGTTGTTGATAACTGCTATTAATTTTTTTTTGGCATCAGGAAGCTGTAGATTAAAGTTACCCGCAATACCTAAAAATTTAATTATTATCCCCTGGGTATCGTAAAGTTTTGTTTATTACTAAAAAAATAAGATAGAAATAATATTTTTCTCATTATTCTTTAAAAAAAAGTCTTCCCTGTGTAGTCATTACCACTGTTATATATTTTCCCCAACTTTGCATGACCTTTCAAAGACGAAGACTACATTTTGTCAATGTAGGACTCAGGAGATCGAACTCTATTTTTTCCAAGCTGAGGGTTTCTTCAATCTACGGTTTCCTTAAATCAAGCAGATCAACATTAATTGTTGTAATTTACATCAATATGTACTTAAGAATTAATATTTTTGCCAGAAAATTTTTTTATTAAGATATCTGGGTTATTCCTAAGTAATAATTAAAACTCCCCCCCTCCTCGTATTGTTATTGGTAGACATATTTACCCAACATATATTTTCTGCGTTTTCCTTGATTTGCTATGAAAAAAAAAAACATGTTTTCACAATTTCAATTATAAAATCAGGTTTTAATTGGTACAGTCTGTTTTATTTTATGAGATTTAGCAGAATTAATCAATTATAATTGCTAAACTGTATATAAATATCATTACAAAATAGTGAGATTATCATTGTTTATTTATTTATTATATTAAGTATGCAGTGCAAAACACGTAGCTTTAACTATCCGCATCCAAATATTTTTTTCTAAATGTAAAATGAGAATTCTAATATATTAGGGAAATTTAAACATAAGGCTTCATACAGAAAAATACACCAAATATTAATTTTCTCTTTTATAATTATATAAATAAATATACTTCAATTTTTAGGTTACATAAGTTTTTTTCTGATGAAGAAAATATAATTACTTATGTATTTTTCAATATTGTTGAAACATAAATGTGAAAAAATACAATACTTAATTAAATGCTGTGTTTTTTGCAATATTTCTAAAACTATTTTGTCTCGACTAATGATACATGCAAGCGCAATTTCCTTTATAATTCATATTTTACTATTAAATTTCTAGATTTTGGATACAAAATCCAATAATGAATAATTGCAAACAATTGATTATGCTGGTATACATTATTGGGATGTAGTTCAAATTTCCGTGGCGGTAACGATCGATTCTACTGGAACGTTGATCTAAATAGCTTTTAATATATCTTTTTTCGAAAATGCTGCCATTATGGAGTACATACAGCTTAAGTTTTGTGAGCAGAAATTGACAAAAAAAAAAACTCCGATACAATTATTGATTTAATTATGTCGTGTGTCTTACAGATTTGACTGATATCAAACAAAATTAAGTCTTTTTAGTAAATGTCTCGAGTTCAGATTTTGTTACAATAACTAATATTATTACATACTGTGAATAAAGCCTATAAAGTAATGTTTTGAAATTGTACAGACTCTTCTTTTCTCCCTTTGTGTAATTAATGCTACAAAATATTTTATCACTTAAAACATTTTTAAAAGGAATTATGTCCAATTTATATGTAAAGCATGCATCCCAAATTATCAAATTGTAGGTTTTTACAAGAGGAAGGGAAAGCAACTTAGTTACAATAAACTAATTTACTTCACGAAGAAAGGAACTAAGAATACATAATTGTAACGCCTGATAATTATTAATTGGTTTACCTTTCATTATTGAGCTTGATTAATTAATCAAGAAAATATGCAGTCAGAAGAACGAAGAGTCGAGTTCAATGATATTGTTAATCAGTTTTTTATTCATTTTGTTAAAGATTTATATTTAATATTCTTTCTCTGTAGTTAAACTCCCTAAATGCGTTTGAACTAACGTTCAGGATATCAATTTAAATCAACTCTTTTCAGCTCATTAGGGTTCGAGTGAGTAGACTAACTGAAACTGAGAGTTCGATCCTTGAAACCTCTTCCGACCTCTTCTAGGATTCCTATCATTGCATTTTAGAGTGAAAACAAAGGGATCCAATGTCTCACTCGCTATCACTAATTCTACTGCCTATTGATTTACTTCAAATTCTCTATCTCTCTATTATTAATTTCATCGTGGCTTATGAATGTAATTTATCAAGTACATAATCAAGTACCTGAATGTAATTTATCAAGTGCATAATCAAGTACCTGAATGTAATTTATCAAGTCTGTATAAAATCAAGTCGTCTGGTCCACTACGATCGATCCAACTGCGAGGTGGCTCCATGAAAGCTTCTAAAACAGCTTTCGTAAAATATTTTCACGATGAACACTCGAGGGCCATCTATTGTTCACGATCTAATACTTTTCCATTTCCCCTTTGTATTTGTGTATTACTTATCATTCTGTGTATTTTATTTTTAAAAATATGGAATTTTGAAATCGGATGAGCCATTTTGAATAATCCTGTATAATAAATGATCTCTTTGTTCAGTAAAAAATCATATCAAAAATACAATAAAATGTTCTTTAAAGAGTTCACACCTACATATATATATATATATATATATATATATATATATATATATATACAAATTCCGCTGGAATTGTTTGTGTGTGTTTTAATTGATCAGTAGTTTATTAATAGTTTTGATAAAGTTTACCTTAAGTTTGTGTAAGGGACATATTTTTATTAGTTCTTAATACATTTCTTGAAGAATACGGCATTAAATGGCAGAACTACGTAAATACCGATTGCTACTTAAATTTCATGCACATATTTCTAGACTAGTACATGACAAAAATTTGTTATCCAAAATATAACTTATAAATACCACCTGTGGAGACCACCGGTATAAGAACTTAAAGTGAACAGATCGTTTGTGGTTCATAAAACCTTCCAACTTCTTGATTTCATCATGTACCAACTGCGACCCAAAATTACATTCCATTCACGATGTAAGAAACCATTCAGAGATGTTTCACCAAACTACGTCCAATTCCCATAATCCATCGAAAAAATAGGCTGCAATGCTTTTCATCCTTTTACAACCCGAAATAAAAACAACACGTAAATAGGTCGTTTAGAAAAATCTTGATTTTTGCATGAGGCGTCAGCCTACAGCATAGATGGAATATGGAACAAGGGAAACCACTATGGTTACGTACTAAAAAACGTTATCTCCTTTTCACTTGGAAGAAGAAAAATAAGACATTTCGCCTTGCTTGATTTCGCTATCTACTTGCTGGATCACGTACCATTTCTACGTACTGCTAAGACGGAGTTTTAACCCATTCCGCCGCAATTGTGTAGAAGTATTTTGAATGAATACGTACTGATGTATTGTTTGAGCCTACGGAAAAAAAGGCGGGGGAGGGAACACATGGGCGATCATAAATGCGGTGATTGTGAGAAAGACTGATAATGTCCGTAATGGTTCTTATGTGTTTTTGATGCAGTGTAATATATGGTGTTGGGTGTACTTTTTGTTTTTAATGGTGGCGCTAAGGAAAGAACACGGCTTATTTAAGGTGAGCTGGGTATCTGATGTGGAAATTTTATCAGATTGAGACATTTGAATTTTTCTATAATCTAGCGATAGCAAGATATGGAATAATGCCTTGAAATAATTTCCTGAGATAAAATAAAATATATTGATATTATTTAAGAAAGGGAACGCTTTGATAACGATCACTTAATTTCCTTTGTATTATTCTAGTAGCTAAATAGCAAATTAGAATATTTGAATCCCATTATCTTGATAATAAAATATAACGTTTTACGAGTCTAAATTACAAAGATATTCATTAAATTCATTTTTATATGCATCTGGATACATTCTAAATAGAAAAAAATGCACTACAAATTACGCAAAAGTAAGTAAGGTTTTCTAAATTAAAAAAGAATGTACATTTTGTTAAATAGTTGTGCCCAATGCACTATCTGAATTTGAAAACTTCATCTAAGCTTAACATAGATTTCCATTTGTTTATTGCATCATTTAACGATGCAACTATTGTCAGGGTTTTTTCGACATTTAAGTGACATTTTACTTACGTAATTTTCAGTAAGACTAAACATTTATAAATAAGAAATAAGTAGAGTTTGGAACAATTTATATATATATATATATATATATATATATATATATATGCTCTTCACTCTGCTCATCTCTCTATATATATATACCGCCGATTAGATGAAATCAATTCAAATATATTCTATACTGAAGAGTAAATTTTAATTTGGTTTCAGAAATCCATTTCATATAATTAGTTTCATGTTTATGGAAATCTGAGTATAGAATCAATGGAATAGATTATCATCTATATCGTTGATGGTATCAATGATACAGATATGTTTTTTCATTTCAGTATTTTTTTAAAAATATCTATTTTATATACAATCCAATAAACTTAAATATAAAAAAAAAGTTTAAGGAATTTAAGTAAACTTTATTCTTAAATTTGCAAGTATTTCTTAAAAGCAATACCATAAATTATTTATATGAGATAAAGATCTAAAATGGCATAAAATTTGGTAATTTGGAGAACTTCGTTTAACTTTGAAGCGATATTAAATATTTACAAAAAATAATTATGAGAAAATACCTTTTGCATTTAAACAGATAGAAGTAAAATAACTAGTATCTTTATTGAACCAAAACATCATCAAATATACATAATAATAATTTTAATTCCCTTTAGATTTAACTATGACATCGCGAAAATCTTTTAAAACTGATATTTGTCAAAAGCAAATTTTTATAAGAATAAGTAAATTTCATTTTTAATGCATACTAATTCAATGATTTCTTACTGAAATGATATGAACATTAACGTTTGAAATGTCCTTTTTTCATTCATTATTATTTCGAATTAATCTCATAATCTTGAATCGAAAGCTGCTCTTCTAATGATGTTTTGAATTCAGCTGAATAGAATTTATGTATACACACTGGAACAATTTAAATACTTTTTATTAAAGCTTTAGTGTGAACAGAAATATTTATTTTTCTTCGGTTCAAGTAAAACCTCTCAATTAAATACAAATGTTTATTTTTTAGAAAATGCACAAAACAAATAAATACTTGAACAAATGCATCAATAACAGTTCGTGTTCTGTTAAAAACATTAACAATGAGAATAATTAAGAGAATATAAACAATGAAAATGCTGTACTGTTCATGCAGATTTTTATTTGACAAATAAAACTGTTTAAAGAAGGGACAATTATTTTTAATAAAATGAAACGTTGTCGTAAAAAATAAATAGGATTTCAAACTGAAATCTCAAATCCCTGACGATCATTAAAGATTTAAAACATAAAGCATAACGTGTTTATTATAAATCACAGTTTTATCAAGAATTAAATGAATATTTATTCCGTAAAAAAACTGATGAAATTTATAATATTACTTGCAAATAAATAAATAAATATGTTTTAAAAAAGGATCAGATAATAACGATATTTATATTTTTTTAATAATTTTAATTTTACATTAATTCCAGTATAATATTTGAATGTAATCAGGTAATATATCAATTAGGGACTTTTTCTGTTTTGTAAGCAAATGGTCATAATTTTAGACAAAATATTTTCATACGTCATTGACTTTTACAAAGCAAAATAACAAAGAAAATGAAAACTTTTCATCAGTAGAACAATTTATTTGAAGACTTGATTTCGCTCATCAATATTTGGTTATTTCAGAGTGAGAAAAATCAGTTTAATTAATTCAATTTTTTTTAGAGATTTTTATTTTAGAGATTTATATTTTATAAGAATTTTTTAGAATCTATTATATCAACGTCTGATAGTACACAGAAATTTTTTTCGATATTATTGTACTACGTGAATACGTAGAAAGTTTAACCTTGCCAAGGTCTTTGTAAGAATACGAATCACCTAATTCATCAATTTTTAATTAATAAAAGTTTGTGTGTAGTGAAAAAGTTATTATTTTATTTATCTTCATAAAAATATTATCGTTTAAATCCTTTTCATTTTATGTAGAGCAACAAAAAAAAAGTATAAAATGAACGTTAAATAGCATCTAATGAGCAGTGATAAATATACTTTGCACCAAAAAACGGTTTTAAAAATCAAATTAATTATTTCAAAAAGATGAAGAAATTTCTTTTGTTAAACCATTTTCAATTCCCAAAGTGTTTTTGAATATCATTATTAGAATAAAAGGGCTGTATAAAGGAATAACATGAGATCTTTTAAAAGCATTAAACTAAAATAAATTTAACATAAATGTTTGAATTATTTTATACATTTTTTTTAAAAAAAATGTTTGAGGAGAAACCTATGTGCACTTCCTTTGAAATCTCCCCATTTATAAGATATCTTATATTAAGAAATACCCAACAAGTAACTTATTTCAATCAAAAAAAATTAAAGAACTATGTACATATGTTTCGAAGAAAAATGGTTATGTACAAAATGTGGTACCAATATGCTTTCTAAAGGTATATAGAATTACTCGTATTTTTATAGATATTTTTAGTAAAGGTAATGTTACCTAACCTTTATTTATTTCATGAGCAGTTATTTTCGGGGAAATACGCATAAAAAGGTCTGATCTGAAGGATCTGACGGAGGAAAAACGAATTTTACTTTCACGATTCTTAAGATTAGTTAACTATTAAAATATACATTGTGAATAGAAGTTTCTGTAAGGAAAATAGTTTTTAAACCTATTATGTAACCTTCATCCTAAATTATTGAGTAATAAGGAGATCTATTTGGTATAATTTAAACATCTTGTTAATCTTATGTGACCATCACAATGTGGATACATGTATGAAAACGAGTATAACTACAGAGAGCGTGCTAACATGATATAATAAAATCTCGATACTGCTATATAAGGAGCCATTTATAGAGGATTGTAATGTATTGTAACGGGTCCTTAAGCATTTTCCTCTTCAACTAATCATTTTATAACGTTATTTGATTTGAGAACCTCATCTTATGAGTGAATTGGAACAAATGTAAATCTGTATCACTATAGATATTAGGCAAATAGTGAGTAAGAGTGGAGGATGAGATGGAGAAATTCAACACGTTAAACTTCTTAGAGGACATCGAAGATTAGAGAAAGTGTAATTTAAACAAATTTGGTACAATAAAGTTATAGGATACTGTCATAGACCATATTGGACCCAGTTTGTACGTATTTTTTCTGACTAGGGTCCTGTTCGCATTTACTGAGACAATTAGATTATTTATAACTATAATATTGGTCTTCGGACGTGATGGCCACGGTAGCCTAGTGATCATGGTCTCGCGGTCGGCGATTCGTCGAGTTGAGGGTTCAAACCCTTAAGCCACTAAAGATCCGCCGTATAACCGGGACTGATGCTCGTTAAATCTGTCGCGGTCCTAAATCCTCCCGTTACTATGATAGGGAAATTAGGAAAGGGAGACTGTAGCTCAGGTGTCGTCCTCTTCATTGACCGAGATTCAAAATTACGAGGCCCGTCGTCAGTAGCTCTGGCGTTGCAACGGTAATAAACGATTACGACCACAGTCTTCAAACTCGAGTCTAGTTACCGCTCTCAATTCGTAATGCATACATTTATTTTTCATTAATATTAGACAGGAAAAATATAATTTAAAGATTTGTCTGTCTGACTATTTATTGACTAACTGTTTATTGTGGGGAGTTGCGATTGATCGAATCCTAAGCTGAGATGCCACAACTCTAATCAAGTGACAAGTTTAGAAAATTAAATTGTTTTAATTATTCTTATATTAAAGTAAAATACCGAAGTTAAATGGAAAGACACAGGATTCGTAAATAATGCAGACTTATTTTATTAATTATTTATTATCGTCTAACTTATTAACACGACACGAATGTTATTTGTGACCAGCTTCGTATTTTTGATCCTCGGTCAAGTGACACCTGAGCTTCTACCTCCCTCTCCAAACTTCCACACCATCTCAACTCTAGGACATTGAGCCTCGACATATTTTGCTTGCATCAGCCTAGTTACAAGACTTGTCTTTATTGGTATCAGCATGTGAGCCCTCAACTCGAGAAAACCACGATGGTCATGAGTTCGCAGCCATGACTACTCGGCTACCGCGGACTAAACATAAAATATTTAAATAATTTACTTAAATGTTTAGCAAAAAAATAAAATTAATTGCAAAAAAAAAAACTCAACTTTTTTTTTTTTTAATTGAAAATTTTCCCACTGTTTATAATCACTTAACAATTACATTTTTAAGCAAATGTTTACAATCAAACTTATTATTTTTTTTGTTTGAAAAATACAAACACGTATGAACGAACAAAATATTTTTAGTTTCGAGGATAATGTTCGGTAAGTCTGTTTTGAATATTTAAGACTTCTAAAATTACGATATAAAACTTGTACAATTAAGTAAATTATATGTTTTTAATTACAAATGCTATTAATTTGAACCCTTTTTGAAACTCAAAAGTAAAAATTTAAGGAATTAATCTACCGTAAGAACTGGTATTTCTTTTCCAAATTTGTGATCTGAATAGACATCATTATTACAAAGGATTTAAAATACATTTTTCATACCTTATCTACTTCAAGTCCATTTATAATCTCAGTGAACATACTTATATAGTATTATATTAAATATATATACATTTTTTTCAGTTTTACCCATGTTTAAAAGCATAATATGCGATACTATTATGCTAAGAAGAGTTTTATTTCTCTTCTAATTTAGTCTTAGATGTTAAATAAGTCTAGATTAGATTTAACATCTATATTGAAATGAAAGTTTCTGATAGTAAATTACTTCTGATAGTACTTCTACAGTATACATTTACGAAAAAATAATTCAAGTTCAATGTGTATATTCGATCTCCTTTGTTTGCAAAAATACGGTTTTTTTAGTTCTTTTACATAATATCTACAGGAAACAGACAAACGTGTACATAAAATTTTATAGTCCTCCTTATAAATGTTTTGGACAATGTTTGCTAAAGCCTCTGACCAATTCTCTAGATTAATGTTTTCGAAGTGGTATAGTCGTCCTGTTAGTAAGCACAAGAAGCTCCTAACAGGGGAAAAAAGAACTCTAGGGAGACTAAGGCTTTTTCCTACTTGCTTTCCTTAATTCTATTGCTAGCAATTTGAGGCATCCCCACATTCTACGTTAGTCTAACGTGAAGCGGCTCATTTGACTGTAATGGTCTGTGCTGATGTAGCCCAGACAGGAAATCGGGACTTAGGAGAGAGGTTTTATGGCAGGACGGCCTTTGAAGAAGTAACCATTTTTGTCCACGTATTGTGATGTCTTAAGACAACAAAAATTTTAATAAGGAAATACTACTAATAATAAAATGATAAAAATAATGAGACATATAAGATAATTAGTCAGTATTTGGAAAGTCTGGTTGAAGTGTGTCCAGGATAAAAAAAAAATAAAAAAAGAGAATAGTATTGGAAGCTTTTTATGGCATCCCCACATTCTACGTTAGTTCTAACGTGAAACGGCTCATTTGACTGTAATGGTAAATGCTGATGTAGCACAGACATGATATCAGGGTTTAGAATACAGATTTTATGTCAGAGAGGCCTTTGCAGTAGGTAATACCTTTTGTCTACATATTGTGCTGATTGATTATGTTTTAAAATAAAGAAATTTTAAAAAGAAAAAATATATTATTAACAACGATAATAAAGGAGTAATATATTTACTTAGTATTCTGAAATTTTTTTTAAAATGAGTCTTGAGTAAAAAAAAATAATAAAAGAACCTAGTTCATCAGTTGATAAGTTATGGCATTTGTTTACAGTACACCCACATTCTGTTGTAGTCTATTGTGAAATGATTCATTTAGGAATTATGCTGATTTAACGGTAGGAGATCATAGAAGTGAGCTTTTATGGTAGAACGGCCTGTGAAATACGTGACGTTTTCGTCTACGTTTTCTGATTAATTTAATACGTTTTAAAACTACGAAGTGTTTAATAAGAGAAAATAAACTGATAAAAATAATTAATAAATAAGATAATTAATTAGTATTATGAAAGTGCTTGTGGGAAGCTGCAATGTGTCTTGCACAAAAAAAAGAGAGCGAATTTCGTTAATCCGAAAACATTTTATGGTTCTTATATTTATATCATCCCCACATCTTTGTAAGTCTAAAGCAAAATGATTCATTTGACTACTAAGGTTTGTATTGATTCGAGGCAACTAACGTAGAATGATTTTAATAAGAAAAGAAATTAAATTGATAAAAATGTTGAAAAAGTAAGATAAGTACTTAGCGTTCAAAAAATTTCGTTGAAATGTGCTATTTATAAAAAAGGGAACACAGTTCATCAGTCCCATAGTTATGACTATTATTTATCATTATGAAGTTAGTTTGTTTCAACATAAAAATTAACAATTTATCAGCCCAAAACAAAACTATATGAATTACAATTTTCATGTAAACAATTCATGCACAATTTTCATCCATAACTCCTTTTACATATATAGAAAATGAGAATTTCCCCTCGTTATATCTATACCTGATTACAAATGTTTAATATGACAAATACTGTTGGAATGTTTTGTAATTCTTCGAATATAGATTTCATGTAAACATGTTTGTTTGAAATCTATATTCGAAGAATTACAAAACACTCCAACAGTATTTGTCATATTAAACATTTGTAATCAGGTATAGATATAAGGAGGGGAAATTCTCAATTTCTATATATGTAAAAGGAGTTATGGATTTTTTTTTTATATTGTTAAACATTTTCACAATAATAGTCTACTTTTCTCCACAAAAATATTATAGAAGTAATCTACTTATTTGAGTTTTAAAATAATACTTATTTATATGACAGCGAAATGGGTAATCTAATCGTCTATGAAAAGCAACTGGAAAACTTTCAAAAATTTTTGCAAAATAATAAACAATAAGAATGAACAGAAAGCATATTAATTACAGATAAGATAGAAAATTATTTCATTGTCATTTAATGCATAAAGTAACTTTTGTATCTTTTCAATTTAATCTTATTTATGAAGATATATTTTTTGTTATTATTTTTGTCAATAATAACAAAAAATATATTTTCATAAATAAGATTAAATTTGGAATCTCACTCGATGATAATTAAACATTAATTGGGACACTAGGGACTTTTTTTATGTATTCTCTCCAAAAGGAGGATTTAAATTTAGTTCACGGGAATTGCATCCACTGTACAGCTCTTATTATGGACGTAAAGTACCTCAGTTCTTATTTCTACATTAGAATACCGTTTTTAATCAAACAAATGTTACATAATTCACTATTTATTAATGAAGGATCTCTTACTCTTATCAACGATTCTTTCAAGATTCTATTCCGTTAAGCATTCTTCAAGTGATTAGTCTTGGAAAACTAATTTTTTAAAACTTACTGATTATGAATAATAACAAAAATTTATTACAATTTTGAGCAAAACCGAAAAGAATTCGTGTTAATTAAGTATAGTTGCTCAAAGCGTAATGAAATAAATACTTCAAGTGAAGTACGAAAATAAGACTCTAGCTAGCAATATTTGAAAATGTTAAAAAACACTCAATTCTTTTATTGTGCTTTTTTATTCCACTTTGCAGGAAACATTATTGGTAATCCAACGACACAATGCGAGTTGGAAAGATTAAATTTTGCATAATACATAGCGCAATAAATTATGCTATAACATTTTTTTTCCTTTTGGTAATAGTAAGATACAGGGATAAATTATTTTTTCCTAACTAAGAAACACATAAATTATTAAATAGAATTTTTTTTAAGAAATCATTATTACTGATGAGTTTAATTAATTAACTCCAAGTGATATAGAAATACAAAAGAACCAATAGTGGGAGAAAGTATGACGATTGTGTTTCTGAGAAAAATTAAACTAATTTTATAGATATAAGTGCATATTTGGGCTTATTTATGAGTATTCAAAAATGATGGTCCTGTTAGAAAAAATAATATAAAAATCTGAAATTACAACAAAACTTTGAAAATAGGGTTCATACAATTATACCTCTGAAACCTTTCTACATACAAGGGTGTATCGAAAGGTATTAACTATTATTAAAAAAAAAAAAAACTGAGATATCAAAATGAAGCTTATTCTGCATATTAATTTAACCTTATGCACATAATATTGTAAATTATAGACGTCAATGTTGATTTTATTTTTGTTTACATGAAGCAGTAGATGAACTACGTGACTACATGAAGTACAACTCATGTGAAATTTTCATTATTATTCAGGGGTATCGCGAAGTTTTGATTATTACTAAAACTAATTGAGACAGAAATGAAATTTTTATTTATTATTTTTAAGACTTCTCTGCATAGTTTCTCCTTGCGTTTCTTAGCCTTTCGAAGGCTGTCATTGTACTGTATCTTCTCCATACTGAGAGTCCATAGCAAATAAATCAATACTAATAGCTGTAATTTACAACATTATGTACATAAAGATCAATTAAAATACAAAATTAATTTTATCCATAAATTTGGCTATTTCTTACTAATAATTAAAATTTTACGAAACTCCCTCATATAAGTGTTACACTAAACCATCTCCTTTTTACACTTCCTTAAAATTGAGAAGTGACTTTGTCTTCACTGTAAAATTCTCTTCCGCCGCTTATACGTTTATTCTAAATACCTCACAATGTATCGAAATATTATATTTTTAACAGTTATATTAGTACAATGCACTGAGTTTTCTTCGCGATTTATATTTATAATACTTTGAAAGAAATTTGCAATTAAAATATTTAAGTAATCGGGAAAATTTAAAATTTTAAAAATTTTTAGGTGAAAAATTTCAACAAATTCATTCTTATTTTCTCAAATAATAATTAGGCAATATATTGTCAAATGAAGGATACGATATTTGTAATTCAACAGTTTGTTGAAAGGTATCACATTCATTGAAGTAACTTGTTTGTAAATCAGTTAAAGATTTGATAAAAGGAGAGATTAAATATTGTACTTCAAGGCTAGGAAAAAGGTATGTATGTATGAAATTGTCTTAATGGAAGCAAAATTAATACGCATACAAGCACACACACGTATATATATATATATATATATATATATATATATTTATATTTATATACATATAGATCTATTTGTAAGTAGATCAAAATATACTTAAGTATTGTAAAAATCATAAACACCTATTAAAGAAGACTAAGAAAGTTAAAAGGGATTTTAAACAATTTAAAATACTGTATCTGGCTATGGATGGGCAATGTGTGATTAAACATGTTTTAAACCAGTGGCAGAAAATCTTGGGGTCAATGGTATTGTTTGCAACAAGTCGAACTCATTTTTATGGTCGTTTTTGTACGAGTCGCCTTTGCGAACGGACACCTATGTGTTCAGGACAATTCCTTTTTCAATACAAGAATCTTTAATTATATGTCACTACTATAAATTGTATTTAAATATTGCCTTAATTGTATGTTTTTTCTACAAATGTGCGTTATTTTGAAACCAATACAGTTAACTTCATAATTATCCAACTGTACTCCGTAACATATTACATCATGAAATAAAATAAAAAAATAGGAAGAGGCAATCATAACTAACTAAGTGGTAATTTTTAACACTTTACGAATGACATCTGAGTCATAATAACTCATGGAATGATAAATAGTAAAATTATAAGAAAGGTTTTTTTCTTTTTCCCCCCCTAAATGTTTTCACTGTTAACGTGTTAAGCATAAATAAGTATTTATATTTTTATTTAAATGAAATATAAGATGAAAAATCACAGATCTTTAACAATGTGAAAATGGTACTTTAATATTAAATTTTACACACCTAAAAAGAACCTTTTTACATAAATTTAAAGTTAGCTTATACTCTAAGAGAAGGACATTTTGACTAAGGTACACATTTCATAGTGAAATAACACTAATATTGAATAAATAAACACTAATTCAGTTTCAAATAAATAACGAATTTTAGAACTTATTCCTGAATTATAGACTAACAATTTAACAAAATATTCTTGTTTTATATACCATAAATACACGCCTGCTATACATGGAAAGAAATGGACAAGCACCATATATCGAATATGATTTTGCATTTTTCCAGATTTATAATGGTACTAATTCATCATTTTTGATGCTTCCATTCCCTTTTTTAGAAACAAAGGAATATTGCGTATTTTGTAACATATAAATTGAGCAAAATGTAATCTTACCATATCACGTAAATGTATCAGATCTGTTATCTATCACATACAAAAACATTAAAATTAACGGCAAAGATAGATCATGCAGATATACTACAACAAAAGGTATACGTATTTCTTACTCATATTATATGTTTCCGGATAAAATATTCAAAAGAAAATTTGAGGCATAAATGATGATCCCCAATCTACAAGCATTGCTACTTACAATAAAAGTATATTTATGCTTTATACAACAACAATATACATATATATATATATTATACTCAAGAAATGTGCTTTTTATAAAAGAGACTAAATATATTCTTTGAACTTTTTTAACTCTTAATCCTTTGTAAAGGAAACAGTTCAATTCTGAGCGATCTAAGCATTACAAACATTTCATATTCACTATAATAGGAGAATATAAACTCAACATTTTCCTGATTCTTTGTACTCCAATCGATAAACTTTCTCCTCCTTGCTTGGGAATTTTATTTATCGCGCGAGCATTTGCTCCATATTTCAGTGCGATTTTCTTTTGTGTCTGGAAAGTAAGGTCACTAATCTTTCCTTGTTTCCTTGACATAATAACCATTGTGTAAAATAAGCTTTCATTCATTCGCATATGAATGACTGCTTCTGAAACAGACACTGCTTGATACAGAGAATGGTTAATCAAAATAGTCTTAAACAGGAATGAAAAACGACAAAGCATACAGGAAACACGGCACACATGGCCACCCCCCATGTTTATAAGTAATCCCCTCATTACTTCTCAGCATTACTGATGTTTTGATTAAAGTTGGTATATTCACAGATGTTCTACAATCGAGATAAATGCTAAAGTTAAAACGAATGCAAGATACTTCGTGGAAGACTTCGTCTGATAACTTTGAAATGTACTTTTAGGTGTAGAAAGGAAAGGAAACATCTTTCTGGGAGAAGTGGATACTTCTGCTTTTACTCGAACACGAGAAATTGATTACAATGTTACCTACTTGTAAATGGTTTTAGCTTTGTTTAGCAAGTTATATGACTATAATGTTTGGTTAAAAGTGATTATTCCAGGTTAATTAGATTATAACCGAAGGCATAATTTAATACTTAAAGTAAGACCAATATGTTACATAAAAATCTTATTTCGTTACCGAAACAATCGTAACTTATTTATTTAAATATAAAATTACTTTGTAACATAAATGTAATAATACTATTAATAAATCATTATTTAATAATGTATTAAGCAGAGAAAGTCTGTAAATAGATGTTTGTGTAGCAAAATATGAATAAATCTTGAACAATTTTGTTAGAACAAATTAACAACGATTTTATTGTTCTAAATTAAAATTAATGAGGCATTGTATTTTTATGATAAAAATATCAAGGGATGAGTAACCTAGCGATATTCATGAGACTTCAGATTTAATTAAAATGGTTGTTCATAATGATAAGTTATAATTAAATATTGGTTATGCTAATATTAGAAATATTATAAGAACATATTTAAAAGGACATTTTAGGACGCGAAAACCAATAACCGATATTGAAGATTACGTAAATCTTGTAAATTTTCATGTGAGCAAAGAGCGAGATAGGTTCAAAAAGTACCCGTATTTGAAAAAAGAAATGGTGTGATGGAATAACTCACTGTGAGATTGTCCAATAACATTGTTTTCATTTTTCTTTGAAATCCGTGAGTATGACGCCTTTCGCGTACCAAAAAGTGTTTGTCATACCTTTTTCCAGCCGATTAGACCGTCTTCGCCATTTTTGGAAATTACATGGTTCGTCGCCAATAACACTCGTATTACGTTTAAATACAACGTTAATAAACAATCAATCAAAAAAAAATTCTTTGGAGCATATTTCCTGAAACAACCCATTGTTTTGATTGTTTCTTGTTTTTTCCATCAGAATGATAGTAATGAGAGCTTGTAATAATCAATGCTCAAATTCTCTCATGGTAACAATGGTGGAAGGTACCAATGTTTTAGAAGTGCCACAATCGGAAGATACTTGATTTTTAGAAGAACCGCCACAAATAAATGAATATGTAATATTTTAAAATATATTATTTATATATGAAGAAACAAGAAAGTTGGCTAAATATACATGCATGTTAATATGCATTAAAAGATACTACATAATATCAAATGTGAAAAAATTCAAAACTAAGCAATATACACTATTCAAAAAATTAGAGGAACAAGCAAAAAAGTTAAGAAAACTATGCGTGACAACCATGCAGGTACATGAAAGGGAGAGTACACGTGAACCAAAACTCGATATAAAAAAGATGCAAAAAAATTGTATAGGAGCTGTAATTTTCTAAAAAGATAGAAAGAACATGAAAAGATGCTCCAGGACAATAATTTGGCTACAAGTAAATGACAAAAAAAAGTATTGCTTGAAAATGTTACTAGATGTTTAGTAGGTGCGTGGTCTCAAGCAAATGAAACTGCTGCACACCTGTTTCGTATGGATGCGATGAGGTTTTCGATAAGACTTTGGGGAATACTGTTCCACTCCTGAAGAAGCGCAATTTCTAAGTCTTTTAAGCAAACGCTGGCCTTGGTCTCGCAGCGATCCATCATCCGAGAGTACCTAAGACTTGCTCAATCGGATTTAAGTCATGAGAACATGCTAGTCACTTCATACGCTGCATTGTTTCAGCTTCAAGCATATTATCCACAAGATGAACTGAATAAAATCTAGCATTACCATCCAATAAAAAAAAGAAAATACCAATGCAAAGTACGACATGAGGTCTCACTATTCGAATGTATATCTTATTAGCATTAAATTACAGTTTCAAGTGATAAACAGATTCTTACAGCCCATCTTTGCAGAATCAAGACCATACGATCGAACCAACTTGTCTGTAGTATGATCTTTTCCGAAGGAATGTGAGGTTATTTCGAAAGCTCCTTACTCCCCATACTAAAACATGTCAGGTGTCACATTACAGACCAAATTGGACTCATTAGTAAGCCGCACTTGATTTCAATCACATTATGACTAATCTCGACTTTCAGCAACCTATCTTCTTCAGGCCACACAGTGTCTTGAATCCAATTGAATACATTCCCTTGGCCTATGTGCATAGAGACTAACCTAACGAAGACTATTTCAGACTGTTTGGCTGGCCAACTTTCAACCTGTTCAAAAGCAACTTTTTTTTAAAGCTAAGTAGCACTGCCTGTTCTTTTTCTACGAGTCATTAATGAGATACATCGGTCATCAGTTGCTGTGATAACACTTGGACGACCTTGCTTTTATCGACGTCTAACATTCTCTGTTTCTTGAAATCGATTCCACAATCTTGAAATGATACTCCTTGCCACTCCAACAGCGTCTACTACACCTCTTAGTGTTTGTACAGATTCAAGTCTCCCAATAATACATCAAGCCATGGATTCCAAAAAATTACGTGGGTGTGACATTTTTCAAGTTACCTTTTCTCGAAACAAAAGCAGAAAAATTGAATTTCACCGCAGAGACAGCGAAAAAAGAAGTTTCTACAACATCACGATCTCTGCACTTTTTTTCCCTTTTTCTGGTTTTTGACTTCATCAACACTGATTTACATACGAAGGTTATTTTTCTGTGTTTTGCTACACTTTAAGTTATGATTATTTTATCTGAAGTTTGTTATAAGTGTAAATAATTTTATACTTTCGTTAAAACAATGTGTTCTCCTAATTTTTTTGAGAAATGTATTTTTGTGCAATAAATTTCAAATGTCAAAAACCTAAGCAATGAATATTTACTATTATTTTTTTTTCCTCTTAAGTGGAGAATATATTTATAATTATTTGAAACTTATTTATTTTTATAAATTTTATCGTAATAATATATTAGATATGCATAAGATTTTAAAATTCATCTGTTTAATTTAGTTGCCAGATCTCATTTGTATACTAGGTTCAATAAGGCTTAAGATATGATATAAATTTTTAAATAAAGACATTACAGGAATTAAGGAATTAAAAAAGTAAGCTTCTATAAAATTCCATCAAATTTCTTCCAGATTCATAAGCATTTAATTATATGATTTATTTTAAATCACCCATTATAAGACACGCATTAGAGTTCAGAAGTCTAAAAAATGAATGAAATGGGGGGTGGGAATGTCGCGAAAGAGACATCCATCAAAAGTTAAGAATAAAATGATGAAACGTCAAATAATTACACAAAAATAAAGAATAAAATTAGATTGTTATGTTCATTAATTTCTCAATAAGATTAATGTATGGAAATGTTCGAAATTATTATAATGAAAATAATATAAGATCAGAAAATGAAGGCAAAAAATGCTATTATATGCATCGATATAACTGGTGACATGAACCACAAAGAACGTCAGAAGTGATTAATTATCCAAGAAAAGTTAGCGGAAAGGCATTTCCTTGCATACATCATCTAAGAAAGTTGTATCCATTCTAAGAATGAATGGATATGAAGAAAAGAATATTATGGAGTTCTTTACTTTAACGTTGCACTTCCTTAAAGTAGTTAAAAGTGAAATTATGTATAGTCACTTTAACGAACTACTCAATACAATACATTTTTCGAATTATACGCACTATGAGAGCTTAAAGAATACATTTGCTAAGTAACTAACAGGAAATACTTTTTTATTACTGATTATGCACTAAGAGCTTCTTTTAAGCAAATCTGGATCGAATTATAAGTAATTCTCCGTATTAAAGAGTCTTAAAATAATATATATCCGAGCTAAAGCATTCAGATACGTATTGCGTAGAAAATAGAATTAATAAAGACAAAGTAAATGTGTTGAAAAAAATTATGCTAAAGCTTTTAGTACAATTAATAAGAGAAATAATAAAGATTCAGCTCGAAACATCTGACACACCAACACAGTTAATCAAATGTGGCGTATTGCGTTCCATCAGGTTCATGAAATGAGGGCAAAGCCAACTGGACGGAAATAAAACCTGCTAAAATATTTCAAATCAAAGGAAAAATAGACATAGTAGAGATGTGAAGTTAGAAAGCCGAGAAGAAACATGAAAACATTGATTGATACAAACCAACTAAAATAACAAATATAAGCTTCAAAAATAAGAAAAAGGGCTTTTTGAAAAGCAAAATAGTTCCAAAGTAATACGAATTTTTAATGTACATTAAAATAAGTTAATGTTACTAGCTTAGTTCATATGATACTGATGATAAATGTTTAGCAAAAAACATTGAACAACATATAATAAAATCAAGTAATAATTTTCCAATTGTACAAAAAAGCATATAGTTTATATTTATACAAGTATTTATATATTTGATTAAAAACTCTTAAAATAGGCTCAATTCTCATACTTGATATTGCTTTAAAATAAAGTTTAATTGAGTAAATAAGGTACCTATAGTAAAGTTGAACTAGTTAGTTTCATACAAGCAACTAAAAGGGTTATGTAAGTAATATTTTATCCAATTAATGACGATTTGGACTCTTTCTAATGAAATGATTATTAGATTATAAAATTATCATAAACAATAATAGTTGAAAATAGTAATAAACACACACACAATAATACACATATTTCTAAATCGTATTTTTAAGCATGTGGACTATTAAACAATATAAGCAAAAAATATGCTTTGTTTATTACAGAGGAAATAATTCCAAAGTGATTCCTAACCAAGGCAAATAAAAATCCATATACCATCCTATCATTAAGAAATATTACCAGAGGAAATTAAATGACAACTGTCATTAAAGATATTAAAGTTCTATAATTTAACGGAGCAAACAATTCCATAAGAAATTAAGTTTTGCCAGTTTAGCTAAACAAAACATTTGCCGAAAAACATTCAGCTGAGATTTTTAATTACTTCAGACCAATAAGTATTCAAAAAACAACAATAAATACTCATTTTTTTAAGTTGTAAAAATAAATTTTAAAAACATCTCTTTAAGCCTCACTTCATAATTTTAATAAATAAGGATTTGAATAATTTTAGAAACTTGTGATAGAATATACCGCAAATATTTTCATTTTCACATGTCATATCATAGAGCTCACTAAACAACGTCTAACCTTTACATTATATTAGATCAAACAAAAGAGAGCAAATCACTAAAAAAATAAGCAAAATTCAGACAATCGTACAATGAAGTTTAATTTATGAGCTCTTAAAATAAGTTCTAATATTGATGGAAACTATGTAAATAGCATATCAAATATAATTAAAACAAATAAACAGAGACCCTAAATAACACGGTTTCGCAGAAACATTCGTGCTTCCGATAGTTGTAATTTGTCTTAAAAGGATTCTATTGTCTGCATTCTTTTATATTCTGCATATCCTTTTGTCTAAGTTAAGATGACTTATATTGTACAAGATTACGAGAAGTTCTAATATTGTACTAAATGTGTTCATACACATATATATAAATTGAAGTGAGACAAATATCCTTTCATTAGTACATGAGAAAATACAGGAAAAAAATAAGGCTTAACTATTTCAATAGAATATAACTGTTAAAATTACAACTATTTTAATTCGAATACCAATACAATTGAGAGAATAATATAGCAGTTGAATTCAATGAATTCGATTATCATGAATTCAAATATCCTAACCGTGAACGTGGTGTTATTTTTTTCATTACAATGCAAATAATTTAAAGTTACGTATTTCAAAATCAATGCTTCTATTTTGGTAATTATAATAGTTGCCACATACCTGCTGTCGAAGCGAGTTTTCAAAATTTGAAAATTATGTATTCTCAATATAACTGTGAATTTTCAAAAGAACAGCTGATATCTTTCTGTACATTTCAATAGTTCTGAAACTATAATAGCATTGAAGTATCTTTGAGTATTTTTATTTTGGCTAAGAATGCATGTGTTACTTATGTTACTGTAACTGGAGTATCCGTACTTCACACAGGTGAATTTTTAAAATCAACCTGTTGGAAGCTCACACACAGAGATAGACTGTGCTGTCAAGTGGCGTAAGATGCGGTAATCTTTCTCAGTAAAGGGAAGAGCTTGCTTTAGAACTTAGATTAGAACTTGATCACTAATTGCGGATTTAAAAAATTAATTCAAAAGCTGCATAATGATAATTTCTTAGCTCTTTTTTTAAACCTTTAAAACATTCCTAATATTTTTCGGAGTAGTTTGATGCAAGATATATAAATAAGTATAAATAAGCAAATAAATATAAATAAGTAACAAAAAAAAACAATGTTAAATTTTCCTTTCTACATTTGATTTGGTTTGCAACTAGAACTAATGTAATTCCTTTATTTTATTGACTGATATCAAAAATACAAATTCCATTAAAAATTACTAAAATGCACATACTTTGAGCTGAGAAATTTTTTTGAAAACATTGAAAAATAAACTTAAATTTTCTTTGTTTGAAAACAAGTCTATAGCTGCTTCCACATTTACAACGAAACATTTATATAAGATAAGAAGAATATTAATATATGAGAGAGGAGATATATATCATATATCTTTACTATATATATAACACATCGATCAATAACTCGAGTCTAAAATTGAAAACAACATTTTTTCAAAATTTTTTTTATTCATCAACATAACACCTTTTGTTACCTTTATGAATACAATCGTTAACGCTTTTCCAAATCTTTTTTTTTTTTCCCTCAAAAAAATAAATTTTTTTTTTTTCGCAAGAAATCTTTTGTTGCATAATAGCGTATAAACAGCCTTAATCATCGACTCGTGTGTTTTGGTCCATCGAACAATCGCGGCACCACTTGGAAAAACCTTTTTCACTTCACTCACCTTTTCCTGGTCCGATCGACTTAAAATTTTGACACGTTTCAAGCTAAAGGTTAGATCTAGAAGACCTGATTTACTGGTTTACTCGAGCGCTATTCTGTAATCTCGGAGTTATGATCAGTTATATATATATATATATATATATATATACATATATATATATATGGGGGGGGTGCGCGCGTGCGTGTGTGTGTATATATATTAGAATATTAGATACAATACGTAAGATTTCATCAAAATGAGCTTCACATTTGATTATTTTCAACGTTCTAGTTCTATAAAATAATTTTGAATTTCTTAATGAGAAATGAAACTATATAGGCAGCAGTACATATTTATAAGGTCAATGTTTATTTGCAAAAAAGAACAAAACTATTTCATTTAAATTTATTGAAGAATGTAGAAACTTATTTCAGAATATTTAATAATACCGTTGCGTAATAAGCTATAAAGTGTAGTTATAACAAAAATAAGCTACTATTCAATCTGATTTCTACTACGACCTCAGAGAATATATTTAGTACAATGTTAAGATTTCTACGATAGGCAGAGAACCAAGGCTAGTGAATAAAGTTGTTTTTATCTTGTGTTACAACCTCAGTGACCTGACATGTCATCAATGTCTGACGTATAGGGAGAGCAGAGAAAAAATGACGCTTATGACAACACACTAAAGTAATTTGTGCATGTTAAGGCTCCGATTTCCCTTAACGCTTGAATCTCTTATCCATGGTAATCGATTATGTTTATGTTTACTAGATCTCTTCTTTAAGAAGCAAAAATACATACTTTAACATCTGTTCTAAGTTGTTTGTTTTAAATAAATAAAATTTTCTGTTAAATAATAATTGGTATTATGTTGTTAGAAATGCATTCAAATCCAAGATATCGGATGAAATCTATAACGTTTCTTATTTAATTTTTGATATTTTAAAAATATGTAAAATTTAAACGAACATTACAGATATCGGAAGTAATTTTTTACTTCAATAAATATAATTCGGAAAGCCAGTGCAACAATATATACATAATTCTAATTTTATTTTAACTGAAGTATTTACCTAGAATTCCTCCTCAGTTTGACATCCATTAAGAAACTGGAAAGAAGGTATTCTGTTTTGTCCCGAATTATTGCAACAAATGAAATTAATGAATAGTTTTAAACATCTTTATATAAACAAAATGTGTGTGTGAGTGAGAGTTATAAATTTCTCTTTTCTCAAAATAAATCTGAAAACATAACTATAAAAGTACAGCAAAAATAAAAACTATTTTGGGACAATAAAGGATTTTTTGAACGTATTTAGTCCAAAAATATAATTTTCTTATGGCAAAACAAAAGGACATTTGAGGGACCAATTTTTTGAAATTTCTTGAACTGCTTTGTGGTTAATTTCCTCTTCAATAAATAATTTACTTAATAAATTATCCATCATTTGGTATTTTTTCTCATGAAAAAACTGCTATTTATATACTGCACTAGTATTACGCACACCCTTAAATATTATTCTCATTTTTCTGACTGGAACCATACCATACCAGTGATTAAATAATTATTTATTTCCGAATACGTCATTTATTCTTTCATCACAAGAAATTAGATTAAATTAGAAAATAAATGTTGTTCAATCCTCAAAATCAATTCATTATTTATTACATTTCTTCAATAGTATCATATTTCTTCAGACAATTTAGAAAATGCCATAAATATTCCAATTCTATCTTTCTCTCATCATAGTTTCATTTTTTCTTATATGCTATCAGCAATATTGTCATGCCTCTCTCAAAAAATATCAAACACTTTTTTTTTTTTGAAAATTAAAATTTTTTCGATAAGTGTAAATATTTTAGAGAAATTTCCATTCATAAAATATTGCATAATATGTTTATAATTCTGCAGATTACAGTTAATATTTTTTAGACTTTTTCTTTCATCACAAAACTCGAAACTGTACAATTTGTAAATCAAATAGAACAATAAAGGGAATCTAATAATAAAATAGCCAAATAATTACACACAAACTCTATGTTTTTTTTTTTTCATTTGAAAAGTGACTGACTGTGTCATTAAGTTACACAGTAAACTGAAGAAGAAGACATATGGCAAACAAATTCTTTTTATTCAAGATATGAATATTTAAAGTCTTATACCTGTCATGTCTCTCTGTGGTAATCTTTACCTAAACGTGCCTGGATTATGGCTTAGAATGCAAATTTAATTCATTTCTTAACAACTCACTCGGATTCGAGAGAGTAAACAAACAGGAATTAAGAGGACTTTTCTCTTACTTCATCTAGGATCTCACTGACAACATTAACTATATATAACGAAGGGCTTGATTTAGTTGTCTCTCTAGTCCAGCTACCAATTCCCCTTATTATTGATTTCATCCGCTGCTTATGAATGAAATTTAACGAATCGTTTCGTTACACTTCACTACTTCAATCTTATTTGCATAAATTACATTTCATTTTATTGGGGCGAGGTTTTATTTTAAACTATTCAAAATGAAAAAGTCCCTAAGGTTAGCTGAAGGGAATATCGAACTAGAGCCCAAAGTCACAAGCTTTTGGTTGGACCTCGAAACTTACGAATCCATATATACACATCAGGATTCGCTTGCAACAGTTATCAAACAACTACTCAAACAACAAGTCTAACTGCATAAGTAGCACTGATATCTCTTCTGAAGGTATTCAGCTCTGTACTAATATCCCTCGATACGGTAAGCTGGCTGGATTATGCTACTACACGGATGTAAATGGCCTCTGTACTCAAACATGTATAAATGATTTCAACTCTTGTAATAATTCGCTCAAAATATGCGCTACCGAAATTCCTATCAGAGTATCCTCAATAAAATATTCACAGAGGTGAGTAGGAGTGTTGATATTTAACCAAGTATGAATAAAACTCTGAAGCTGTGGAATTTTATATGGAGATGCAATTTTGAAACTGTGATTGGACTGGTTATAAACTGCGGAAGGGAAGTCTTCGCAAGTGTTAATGAGGCAAAAGCTTTTCAGTATTATGTTGTGTAAATTATAATACGCCTGTTATTGAAATTCGAAGTTATATATCAGTGAGTTGGTGGATTTCGAAAAATCCTCATTTGAACAATTGAAACAAGCTATAAGTCAAAATATTTGAAGAATTGAAAATATGCTTAGAGGAAAAGAACTACTTATGGAAATTATGTTTTGTAAAATGATATTTTCAAGGGAAATAAAGTTTACTTCCTGTATATAAAAATATTTTTTTTTTTTAAGAAAACAATATAACATATTGTTTATTAGATAATAAGAATAAACAAATTTTACTGATTCAAGCAAAATAACATAACATATAACATATTGTTTATTAGATAATAAGAATAAACAAATTTTACTGATTCAAGCAAAGCTTTATTGAAAACCACGTTTTAGTTTTAAGCATCATAAGCATATGGACCCATATTATTTTCTATATTTTTATTACTAATAAAGTAATAAGTTAATAACCATGAAAAAAATATTTTCAAAGGAAATAAAGTTTGTTTTATTGATATGAGAGTAATTATGTTTATATAGAAAAACAATACAAGATATTGTTTATTAAACAATTGTAATAAAGTTTACCGATGCACACACACACAAGCTATATCTTTTTTTTTTATCCAAAAGTATATTTAAATTTATTGTATCATAGGCATAAGGGCCCATGTTATTTTAAGTATTTTCATTCTCTGTAAAATCATGTATAAACAATCATGAGGAAAGGGAACATTTTAATTTCCAATATGTTAAACTCATATTTGTTTCATAATATCTATGAAGCAAAATTTAAATATTCTAATATCGGATCAAAATGAAACAAACAAAAATGAAACAAGAAAGAACAAAATCACTTTTGTATTCGTAATACCATTTTTTGATTCCGTTTTGATTTACCTTATTAAAATTTTGTGACTCTCTCTCTACATTTTTTTTTATCAGCTTTATAAACTGAACTTCTACAATTTGGAATTTTATACTTAGATACAGTTGGGTTTTCCACAAATTCTGATGAAAAATCTTTATTGTGTTCTAAAAAGGACTTGGATGAAGCATTTTAAAGTCTAATTTATTATGGTGGAGATTATTTGTAAGATATTAATTTTAAAATGAAATTTTATTGTTTTACTTCAAACGACACAAAATTCTCTCCCCTTCCAAAAAGTATTAAGATTCAACCCTAAATGCGATTTTATTTTCAGGTTTTATAATTTCCAAACTTAAAATATATGACCAAAAATTAGCAACAGGAGTAATTTTTTATTACTTTAAAATTTTGAATATCTTTAGGGGATTAAAAAAGTAAAAGAAACACTTGTTTTTTTAAAGAATAGTATTTTGAAATGAAAGTAGCAGTCTTTAAGTACATCATATTTTGCAAAATTTGACATAAGCGTAAATTATAATTGATACAATAAGTAATCCAACTTCAATAGTACTTGGGACAATCTATATAAGTGGTTACATGTTATTTTCTAGAAATAATTTGTTATTTCCTTTTTGGAAATTGACAAATAGTGAGAAGAAAATTTTTTTTAGAAATAAATTCTTAAGTATTTTAATTTCTTTTATTAACAACAGCAATTTTTTGCCAATAAAAATACACACATATATAGAAAGAGTTTTTAATTTATCCTCACTCAATAACAGTTTGTTATTCCCGTATTTTCAAATCAAGTTTTTTATACCCTTAGGTAAACTTTTAATTAATGCTTCAACAATGGCAGTTTATGGAAGCGCATTTTGTAAACGTTTTTATCAATTTGGATAGTAAAAAAAATTATTTGTGCTGTTTAAAGGAAATGACAAAAACCCTTATATACAAATATTGTCTTTTTCTTATGGAAAATAAATACCTTTTCTTTCACTTTTTTTTTTTATTTTATGGAATTTTAACGATGGTTTCTAACGACTGATAACATGCAAGTCGATCAGAAGCATACGACATCTTTTAAATTATGAGATAACTAAAAACTGTCAAGAGAATTTGAAATAAAATAGTTCCATTGTAAGAATTAAATGACCTTTTCTTACAGAAACATATCTAAAAGAGAAGCAAATACTGCGGAGGATATAAGAAAGTGCAATCAACTGAATACTTTTTTTTAGTTTCAAAACTGTAAGAAGAAGGAAAATTAAATTTTATTTTCGCGTTAGAAAGCTTAATTTTGAATTAAAGTAAATTAAATTGCCTAAGCGAAGTTCATATGAATGTTCCTTTAGAATTTTATTCACATAACGTTGTACAAAGAGAATTCGCATATAATTACGAAATCGCTGTGGTACGAATATAATTTGAATTATGCACGACGGATAAGTACGTTTTATTTTACTCTCTAATCTTGAACCTTATTAGTAATATCTGTTCAGGAATTCATATTCATCGTTAAAAACATGATTCGGTAGGCATTATATATTTAGAAATTTCATAGATGACCACGCAGCAATACTTATATACCTAATAATTATGACTTTCTGAACTGGTGATGTTTGCGTTGAGGAGTGAATTTCAGTTCTGGTATCACCAAAAGGGGGATGATTCGTATGGAACAATATGAGATGTGGGAATTATCAAACTTTAACTGGGTCTGAAATACTTTAAATGGAGTAGAATGGAAATTTGGAGTGATATATTAGCTCGAGTGTTGACCTCGTATATTGACTCTTGTTTAAAATTACTAACTACATGCGTCGTCAATAAATTTCATGTAGCTAGACATAGAACTACGTAAATTTGAATGAAATCAAAATTTCAATCTTTATTTAATTAGAATCAAGCAAAAATATTTACTTTATAAAAAGTTTGTTTCAATGACAGTGATAGACACATTTATTCTATAAATATTGAACTAAAACTTTAGCCTTTATATTCAAACCCTGGAATAATCAATAATCAAAATAAATAATATATGTGGTTTACAATTATAACATACTACTATTACTATTTACTGTTATTATTATTACTACAGAATAATAATAATTATTATTATTCTGTAGTAGTAATAATAATAATTATTATTATTAAATGCAAAAAAATTCGCAAATAACAGAATTAGCCCCTAAGGTGACAACTTTTTTTAAAAAATAATTATTACATTCTTCAGTTAAATATTAGAATTAAATAAATCGGAAAGATATTAAAGTGTACAGTAAAATTCTTTTCGGGTATTAAATTAAAGCAAATGGTAAGTTATTAAATTGAGTATATTTTAAGTTAACTGTAATTGTTGCTGTAGTAAAATGAATTAATATTTGTATATATTTTATTTGTATCCAATAAAAAAATAAGGACAAATTTATCATGACGTATTTTTGAAAATTAAGCTTATTACTGGATAAAGCAGGCACATCTAACATACACGCTAACACACTTACAATAAAGTTTTGAAAAATGCTCCAGTTACAATTTTGTCATTGACAAAAACAACAGCCCTTTTAATTGCTAATAATATCTATTTACCTTATAAAATTCCCTCTTTGAATATATCTTACAATTGCTTCAGTCTCTGTAGCTCTCTTATATATTTCCTTGATATTATTTATCTCTCTTCTTACCACTTAGCTTCACTTCTTGAATAGTAAGACTATTTTGTATATATAACGATTCATTCAAAAAGCGAGATTCTCGTATCAAACATTATAATGAAGCTGCTCCAAAGGTTAGTCAAGAGAAATGGGAGTGTAAAGTTGTTTCGACTTGTTTTAAAATTTAGTTCGGGTTGATTAATTTTTGTTTGATTGTTGATTTTTTGACAAGCGTTTTAATTAGAAGCAACACGAGGGCTGTTAACTACAGACCTCGTAATTTTGAACCTCGATCAAGTGATGAGGACTTTACCTGAGCTGGTACCCAACTCTCTAAGCTACCACACCATTCCGTCGAGAGGTCATTGAGTTTTGACAGATTTAACATGCACAAACTCCGCTACATGACATCTTTAGTGAAATCAGGATTTGAATCCATGACGCGACAGGAACAATTCCTGCAATGAACCTACGACCATGACCTTTCAGCTACCTCGGCCGTATCTTTATTTCAGGATTATGTATATTGTAAAAGGGAGAGTAAATTTATCAAAATAATCAAACTTGGTCGAGTTATTGTATTTCTTAAATTCATTCCTGAAAGCAATAGCATAGTGATTGTATTAGAATACAATCCCATACTCACAACGGTCACAAATGGAACACCGAAAATTATATAATGCGCTAATAAGCACCGAGATAACACATACAACATTTTAAAATATCATTCAAAAGAATTATCACAAGCATTGAAATACTAAGAAAATAAAAAAAAATAGTTAAAATAAAGCACAGAAATATTTCACTAAGTAAATTTCATTGGAATGTTTTATTATTCACGTTTGACAAAAGAAAAAAAATTCCTTCAATAGAAAAATGTATTCAAGTAATGAATATGGTTACCTATTTATTAAAAAGCTTCGAAAAGTGCATAGATTATGAATGGGCTTATTTTGAAATACCAAAACAACCCAAAAATGAGCTCCTGAACAGCATTTTTATTTCCCAAAGAAATCATTAGCTTTGGTATTCGATAGAAAACACTGCTTGGAAGTAATGGCAAAGAAAAAATGTATAAAAAAACGAAACTACCATAAATACTTTAAAAATTCAACAGAATTTTTGATAGTTCATACTCCTTTACAAGACATCCAAACATTCACTTCCAGATGGTTTTGGTTAGAACATGAAAAGATGTGAATTATGAGGAATGTGTTGAATAAATTTTAGACACTAAACCTCGTTATCGAATATTAAAGCAGCAAATAGATTATTTTTATTCTCACACTTTCCAAGGGAGAGCTGATTTCTTTTTTGAAGCTCCGAGTTTCTTGTGCCGAAGTATATTCATAAAACGCGCAGGAATTGAATGCATAAAACGTTGGAAAATAAGTTTGAAATTGAAAAGGCATTAGAAAACATTTTCAATGTATATTGATTTAAGTATAGATTTTGTATTTCTGAATGAAACAATGTGAAGTATTTTTATCGAATAATAGCTGATTTAAAAGTTGACTGCTTCATTAAATGAAAAGAAATTTGAGTACATTTTATTGAAAGAGTATCAAAAATAAAAACACGAAATAAAAATGAGGTTTCCCGAATAGAGTTTAGAATATTTATTATTATAAAAATCTGGTAATAAATGTTTCGTCTTTCAAAAATATCTCGAACGCTTTATAAATTAATGCAAATGGAATAAATATCTGTATACTCTTTCTGTAAGAAAGGAATTTTTTTTTTATTTCTTCATGGCATTGCTCATAAATTCTGCGTTGTCACTTCAGTACACTAGTGTATAAAAATTTCTAAGATCGGAATTTTGAGATAATACCATAAAAGTAAAGAAGTAAAGGAATAAGCTTAAAAATAAATTCTTATATTTATTATCTATCAAAATTATCTCCAATTATGTCAAAATTATTCTTATATTTACTATCTCAAAATTCACTGTATAATATATAAAAAATTAATTACTGATTTTAAAACAAATTACATATGTTTCCTTAAATTCAATAGTGCTTTTTTTTAAAATATAATGATCAAGAAATTTAAGATATAATTTCTAGTACGATGATAATTTAGCATATAAAAATTGCGGTATTAAAATAGAAAATATACTATAATGCTGCGAAAATATTAGGTATGAAGTTTAACATTGCATTTTGTAAAGGTTTATTAATATGTTCGCACACAGTGATATATTATATCTTTTTCCATTATTCTGACGTTTTCATACTCTTTTTTTTTTCAAAATACTGAGTATCAAAATCCGTTAATATATGTTGTTCAACAATTTATTCAATTTGATTCAATTTTAGTTCAATTATTTTACTCATTTCTATAAATGTTCTTTTAACTTACTTGATTTTTGGATTTATTTTTTATCTTGTTTATTAAGTTGTTTTTTAATAATTCTAATAATTTCTCTCTCATTGCTTATGCTATACACATACAATTTCCAGTCAAACGTTATATAGAAACGTTATATTATTATGTAGAATTTCCGAATTATTGATGAAATTATTGCTGTAATTCTGGTTTTCAATTGAGTTACAGAAATAACATTTGACTCAAGCACTTCATCTTTGATAAAAACAAAAAACAAAAAAGTCGAGGGAAGTAGTGTCTGGTGAGCGAGGAGGCTATGGTATTTGGTTATCACATCTAATTCCACATGTTTGGAAAAGTCACATATAATTCTTCTTTGACGTGTTAACTCCAATGAGGTAAAGCATTATAGTGTTTAAAAACAATCAGTGGATACAAATGTTGAAGTTGTGAAAAAGCAAATTGTTCTAGGATATCAAGATAAACTTCTGTTACTGTCTTTTCATCAAAATGGAAATCAAGTCGTGTAACATGCTTCGCTAAACATTCACTTCCTGGCTGTCACGAACAAATTGTATCACTTGGTGGCTGAACCTCATATCTATGCAGTATGCTTATTCATTTCTCTGCAAACTTGGAATGTAGCTTCATCAGATAAAAGAAGGGGATTTAAAAATTTAAAATCACCCTCAATGCATTTTAACTTAATAGCGACACAAATTCCTACCTCGTTGGCTGGTCATTCGGCAGTTGTTGCTGCATAGTTTGATCTTTGTAAACATGCAAATAAAGTTTTCTGTACAAAACCATAATGTACCGTAGATTTAGGAGCTCTCATTTCCAATGATGTAAGCGTATTGTTTCAATTTGTTCTGAAACCCTTTTACATGCTCCGCCAGATTATTTCAGCACCCTTCATGCTGCCAGAAATTTATCACGCAATGCTTTTAAAATTTTACGCGATAGAGGTGCCTTTTGAGATTCCCTTTTGAACTTCCGTGGCTTTAAAACCACAGACTGATATTCCGTAAGCAACAGAACAAAATGCGTCCTTTCCTGAGGAGGTGGCTTATTTTATTTTGGCACAGGCAACGATGTGCGCCTGCCCGAAATCACCGACTCATGTTTTCTTTGAAAATGTAAAGATTAGGTCACGTTATACGGGGGAAATTATACGTAACGTTAATTACCAATTTTTGAGATTTTTGTTAACGGGCATTTTGAACAGGACAACCTGTATATATTTACACTACTTTTCTTCCCATTTTGTTTATTTTTAAAGGATTTTCGTTTCTTCCATTTTATTTTCCTTGTCTAATGTCTCTTCTGTATTTTTTTTTTTTTTTTCATAGTTAACTTTTGTAATTTATATCTATACTAAAATCTTTAGTTTTAAATAAATTTTTGTTTTAATTTTAAATAATTTTTCATTTTATTATGATGTTATATTTTAGTGTATTCCCTCTGTCAATGTTTATGTAATTACTTAACATTAAATTTAGATTTCTTTTTTGTATTGTTTAATGTATTTATATATGTACTCTATAACAAAAAAAAAAATGACGCACCAAGAAGGAGGCGAACTACAATCTCGAAATTAAGCCAAGTAGTTGAATGATGCCCTTTACAAAAATGATACAAGTTTGGTGAGAATACAATGATCACATGCCCCGCAGAGGTGCTGCAATCAGGAAGTGATTTCTATATAAACCGAAGCATAGTGGAAGATGGATAAGCGTAGTGATTACATTCCGACTCTAGGAGGATTTTAGTAAGCGAACAATGGCTGGTAGTCGAGTGAGAAGATATTTCGCACAGTTAAATGAGTTTGAGAGGGTCTGATCATCGGCATGAAAACCGCAGGCTGGTCGACGAGCCATGTTGCTCGCCAGGAGTATGTCGTCAGAACATGATGGGAGAAATGGACACGATATGGTACCCAAGTGCTGAGAACCGGTGCTTCTTTAATAAAATATTCTCCTTGCAGAGATACCAGTTGTACTGGCAATCGTTTGATGACGTAACATCACTCAATGTTACGGGAGATCATAATTAATTAATTAGAATACAACTTCCAAATGCATGACCATTTGAAATGACAGTTTCGAATATTTAAATTATGCAAAATCGGCAGAGTTTCCAAAGGGTGAGACGTGTTGGTTCCAGCCACTAATACGTATATATGTAATATTCAAAAATATGAATAAACAAGTTCAGCTTTTTCCAAGGCGTGAACTTGTGATTATATTTTAATGCTACGTATACACTACTTCCCGAAAGTGAATTCTACATTTTAATAACGACCGGATATTTTTTTTATAATGTGTAACTACACACACACACACACATATATATATATATATATATATATAATTTTATTTATTACATGGCGAATGAAATTCTATTAATTTTCTGTCTAGTAATATTTCCAGTTGCTTAAGAAATACGAGAAAAAATTGGATTGAGACGACGAGCTTAATCTTTCAAGTTAGTGAACCACCAATTTCTGATACCAATTTAAGTGGCCAAACACTATCTTCTATTATTGGTCGATAAGAAGTGGCATGAAGCGTAATATTTGCCGGTGAAACAACTTAATGTGACATTTCATGCTTTCTTGCTTTTAGAATGGGCTTCAAAACGCTTCTAAATACATTATTTCCTTCCAGAGATAAGTGCCCCACTCCTTTTGAAGCCGATATCAGCTAATGTCATTTATAATTCATTCATAGCAAATTTGAATTAATGGAATAAATGGAAACATCACACATTAATTTAATCAGTTAGGAGTTTTGACGCGAGTTAAAGAGAGAGAGATTACTTTATTTCGTAAGTAAGAATTCAATTGTGCGAAGGTAAATGGCTTTTGAAGTGGTTTTTCGAGTGGCAGGGCCGTATTTTGAATTGTTAGCATAATGCAGCTGATGTTTGAAAAAAAACAATGCGATAAAAAATCTTTTAAAATAGTTAAAAAATTTTACTGATTTTTTTTAAAGTTGAAGCTATTGCCTTACTTTCCATGAATGAAATCTTACAAGAAATGTGTATCAAACAAAGTATTCATTTCTTTTGTTACTTTGAAAAGAATATGAAAAAGTTTTGTATTTGAAATTAGATTGACACACTTCAATTATTTTTTCTGTCGTTTAGATGTTGAAATATATTTTTATGCCTGATTTACAGGAAACGCGCAATTCATATATGCGAGATTTTGAATGACGCTTAGAATTACATAATAATACTAACTATAATTTAATGTGTCAATAATTCGTAGTTAAACGATTACCTATTTTCAAAGACACATACCCTTCCAGTTTTGCTTTTATTTTCTCATTACAAACATCTAAACTGCATAGTAATTCTTATTCTTTTCTAATTTCAAATGAAAGCTTTATTGCTTAATTTTTGATACATTTCAATAAGTATTTTTTTAAAATGCTGTTTTACTTTAAAAAGTAAAATAGTTTTGTTTTACTACATAACTTCATAAAGCAATCTTTTTCTTTTATTTTCTATTGAATGTTTGGATCAAAGTGTCCTCTTCAAAATCGCAGATAATATTAGTTTTTATTAAATGGTTTTTAAAAATTCCAAGTGATTATTATTTCAGTAATTTTGAATACATGATACTTTTTTATTTTCTTCTTTAGAAAGGTATTCACCAGCTAAAAAAGAAAAATTATAAAAAAATAATAATAAGTAAAAATTTACCAAGCTTATTTTATTCAGGCATATGATAAATACGACAAATAATATTTAATGTGTTTAATAATTATCTAATGGTATAATAGGAAACAGGGGCTAGAGGTCTTTTTAGTTTTTCTAGAGTATTTTTTTTTATTCTAGAGCAAAAATATTAACAGAGAAATTGAAAGAAAAGTTAAATTTAAAAAAGAAAAAGTAAAAATATATTGACAACACTTTTATTTTAAAATAACAATAAACAAATTTATTATTTTAAAGGCAAACATTATGAAACTACTCTTTTGAACTAACTTATTTTTAAGTTCTTTTATATTGATAAGGTATATGGTTCGTATTACACACTTTAAGAAAAGTTTTCAACAGTAAAGTTTAATAGTACTTTAAAATGTACTGAATTCGTAATGCGAATATTTAATGAATACTGTAGGATGAATTTTTATGAAAGTTAAAAATGTAAATTATTGTTTTGTAATTCGAATTAAGATTTTAGAGTTTTCTCTATAGTTAGAAGTAAAATAACAATAATTCGTTAAAATTTTTTTGTTATATTACGAAACATATTTTACCCTTACTCCTTCTTCGTTAGGAAATCAATATCTCATAGCTTAAGATTTTTAGGTCAGACAGGAAAAAGGAATTCACAGCTAAAACAATTTGAACAGAAAATTAACTGAAAAATTGAACTTTATTTATTTAATTTTTTTTTATTTTGAAAAATTAAACTTTATTACTTTATTTAACAGGGAGCATATAAATGTTTTAATTAAGAAGTTGTGAACTGTTCCAGTAAATTACTGAAAACTATCAATGTATTTGAATAGTATAAATAAAGATCTTGGTTATTATTATACACACTCATGAATATTCTTAAATTAAACAATACCAATAAACGAAAAGAAAATAATAAAAACGAAACATTTAGAATAATTAATCATTGCCTTAGTGAATGTGTCAAATATAATTAGATATGTCAAATTATAATAAACAAATACTTATTAATATGGATTTTCCGCAATGTCCTAAATTAATGTACATGAAGGATTTCGTTAAGGAAAAGAATATTTTTTTTATAGAAGTGTGATGAAATCGTCATTAAACAGGATTAAGTGATTTAACATGAAGAGACTCACTTTAACACACCTTATTTTAAGAAAGGGGCTAACTGACAACTTTATTTACTTTATCTTCAGTGAAATCCTTTTTCTTCATTTAAATCTGAATTCAAAGCATGTTTGAATACTTCTGATTTGTACACAATACACGAATTTTGAATTTCAGTTTTTCACAGATCATTTGAGACAATTGAACTTTAAGTAAATATGTATTCAAAGATTAAATACTCGTGCAATAAATGAGTAGAATACTAATACGTATAAAATTTTCTATTTTAATATCTTGCACTTCTTTTCGTAAAGGGGAAAACACTATTTGTTTCGCTCAAGCAAATATTTTTCTGTTTCGAATAATATAACACTCAAACTCAGCATTGCATCTAAGGGTAGTGATATTTTTCTACTTGTTCTGCTAGCATTAAATAAACGTATCTGAATTGCGTTAAAATTTAATATAAATGATATTATAATGAACAAATATATATGTTATTAAATTCACGAATACCTCTACGAATACAAAAATATGACTTATTCAACAGCAATTTATTCACTGTATCGAATAACACAACTCACTGAATTCATGTTAACATATAAAAAAAACCTTATTCGAGATATATACCGAATTTATCAAGATTAAATTCATTTCAACACATTTTCTTATTTTAAATTATTCTTGATTTAACAGATTTCTTAAGACTTAGAAATAAAATAACTTTTTTAATAAAATTTTTGAGGCATTAATCTACAGATCATTTAAGTTATAAAGCAACATATATTCAAAGATTATTTAATACGAAGTTTGGTATATGTTAATTTGTTAGAGAAATAAAGATAAAGTACAGAGCCATTTTTATTTATATATTTCAATGAATAACATCTGTTTTATGAAATGAATTATTTCTTCAAAAATGGACACGAAAAGAATAACACTAACCTTTTTTTTATTACATAGTGAGATTTCTCAATGTATGTTACCCTCAATTACAATATTATAATAAAGTTTTGAAGTTTCTGATAATCAAAAGCTTTCCATTTCCCAAATAATATGTAAATGTTCAAATCACAATAAAATGAAGCAAATGGGCAAGTGAGATATTAAAAACAAGATAAAAGGAATCAATTCATAATTAATTATCTCACTATAAAAACTATTTTAAACGAAATTTTTTTTCTTAAATGCTTGAATTGAATACATAATGCTTAGTTATTTTTTAAAAGTAAATTGTATAATTTCATTATTATTATTGTTATATTTCTAAGCCTATTTGTACAATTCTGAAATAAAAGTTATTTGGAATAAATACCAACCATTTCCATTATCTAAAGCAATTTTTCACTTTATTACTACCTTCAACAATTATGGTAAGGAAATACATTCCTACCGACGCATTTTACAAACACTTATTGAAATATCATCATTTTTTCAAAATTCATACATGCAGAATATGAAAAGAATTCATTTCTTCGGTTCATATCTAGCGCCTGAAAAAAAAATCTCATAATACATAAACAGTTCAAACGGAGCAGATTGCAAAAAGAGACTCGGTATTTTGATGACTGATAGAATGGTCGGTTTTGCTTTGACATACCGGAAAAGATGTAACCATTCAGAGCCCTACCATTCAATGGAGCGTAAGGAACATATCTCTCCCGTCTGTGGCAAGGTATGGTGTTCTCGTAATTGCCCATGTTTCCTCCCCTCCACATAACATGACGTAAAGATGCATTTTGGGCAGTCGACTGTGAAGCTCTTAGGTTTCTGGGTTGATGCGGGTGGCTCTTTTTCTGCGTTCACACTGGTCAAGGTGGTGTATTTCTGGATTTTCCACAGAGATGTTCTATTTTTTTATGTATGATTAACTTTCTACACGTGAGATATTGGATATCGTTGGAACAGTTTATTGATCATAAAATGATACGTTGGAATTATTAATAAATATGAAAAATGAATTTTTTGAATTGGAACGGGAGAGGTAAGTTATTATTATTATTATTATTTGAAAATGAGAAAGTAGTTGAGCTAAGATTATCTGATGTCTTATATTTTACTTTGTGAGTTATTTATTTACTTATTATTATTATTTTGGTACCGTCAATGAATTTTATAAGTCTCTCTTTACGGTTTTGTTTATGTCGAGCTATAATTTTTCACAACCTAGAATAGTTTATTAATAAAATGAATTTAGATTTTCATACTCTACATTGTTGCAATGAAGTTTAATGAAAAGAAGCCTATTGAACAGTTAAAAGTAATTACCAAAATGTTGAAATTTATTTACATTTGAGAACTGCAAATCCTTCCTACAGATTACATTATTTAAAATCTGAATTTTGCTCCTTGTTCCTTTTAATTAAGTGGATTATTTCCAGGTATGAGAATTTTCATTCTTTTATATGAATTGTTCTATTATGTTCCCATTCAATTTTACAGAGCTGTACTTCAGTTTGTATTTTGGTTCCTGTTTTATGCAAATTCCTCGAACTGAACCTCTACACATTTTATCGCTCAATACATTTGAAAAAAAATTAAGTCAGTTGAATTTTTAAAAGATTCATACTTTGTATTGAATTACTAAAAAGCAGAGTTTCATTTTCGAATTTTATCATCATGTAGGAGAAATAAATGTCCTTTGGTAATATCTCAGTAAAGTACTTTTATATATATATATATATATTTACATATTTAACATAACTTGAATAATTGAAGTAAAAACCCTAAATCAATAGAACTTATATACTCACAGAAGAAAAACAATATATTTATATATCAGTTTAAGGTTTCACACATCATCAGCTTTTAAATAAATAGAATTTAGCTTTAATTATTTAATTTTTTGTGAGAACAGAATTATTAAAGTCCTCTTCCAATACGGTGCATGCATATTGTACTCTTATGTATGCATATGATCTCTTAGTGTACAAAATATAATGCTCTTGCTAGTAAAATGCGCAAAATTAAGCATATATTTAATTTTAGTTTTCCGTACCTGAAAACATTAATTATGTGCATAAATTTGCTGGATGATTTTCTATTTTTAGTAACAAAAACAAACAAATAAAGGAACATATGAAATATTTTAAGCATTTATAAATTCATATTCACTTTTAATCGCTTTCTCAATACACAAATATAAGAACAAAAATAAAAAGAAGACCATTCTTAGATTTGATCAAATTTCAACTGATTGTAATTTCAAATATTGTATCAATATGCATAAAAATGCTGCATACGAAACCTCCTCAAGTAATTTGTCTAACATTATAAACCATAAAAAGCATACTGACAGTCAAGAATACTCTTTAGGAGAATTATAAATACAGGAGCAATTTCTTTATATAAAACTGTTTTGTACATTATGTAAATGGTCTCGCATTCTTATTACTATCTATTTAAATTGATAATAATAAGAATTGATTGATTGAGAATTTTACAATTGATTCTTTAAATTTAAAAATAACAACACAAATTAGATGGAAAGGCAAAAATACAATTATAAGAGGGAAATTCCGTTTTGATTCTATTTGCACGTAAAAATCCTTTACAAAACGGACTTGAATAATAGAAAAATGACCTAAAATCTGCTTCCGAAATTAATTGTTCCAATCGGATTTTTTTCGCCCGAGTTTGTTTTCCAGTCTTGCCCACGTGAAATCAACTTGATAGGTCCTTGCTCTCGTAAATTAAACATGGGGAACTACTGTACGGAGTGCATGGTTGCTTGTAGACAAAGAAGGGCCATCAGAGTGAGACCTCCCGTGCATTCATTGATAGCTTGCGACATGCTGACACGACTTCGCTTTGTCCGAGCTGGAAGCGGAACAGCATTCGGCTATTCAAAAGTCTCCGGCACAATTCAAATTCCTCCTCTCACATTTCAATTTTTATACCCGTACCAATTTTCACAAACTTTCCACCCGCTTTAAGTTATACACTGATGGACACAGCGAAAGGAAACACCACCGTATACTTCGGAATAGCTAAGAACAGGTTTATGGTGAACCTTTGACTCGGGTGTTCTCTTTCTATTAGATGAACTGGTTAGAAAGAGCAGGTTGTTCTTTCTATAACGATAATTCGATAAGACGTTTATTGGCTGCCCTTAAGCAAATTTTTATTACATTATAATTGTTGAAACACAATGATAATGCTCTTAATAAAATTACAGAATCCTAGCTTTTAGTTAGCGAATCCAGTAAAATGAATTTAAACGTTTTTCAGCGCAGGAACTTTATAGACATTTCTAAATTCAATATGTCTTTGCTCTTCAAGACACACACATGTGAGCATGAAATTCATTACATATATATATATATATATATATATATAAACTTAACATGCATTACCTCTTCTTATAGTTTTTTTCCTCAACTAAGAAGGCATATTATTTCGCTCTTTTGTAAAAAAATTAAGGAAATTATTTCATTATTCTGCTCTGTCCTTTAAAAATAATAATTAACTATCACTCAAGTGAAAGACGTAAAACAAAGATTCAATAAAATTCATTAAATAAAGATTTAAAATCTCGATCGAATACATGAACGAAATTGAAGTAATTTTAAGTACTTATTAATTAGGATTGATTTAAATAGTTTTACTTTCATCAGATCCATGTTTTTAATTAATGAATAATGATTCTTGTCAAGAATTATGAGTATTTATTTCTAAGGCGAATCAAAATTCCATTCAACATAAACATTTTAATAAATAGCAACAATATAATTAAGCCGGTGCAATTACACGCTTGAAGAATCGTAACCTTTCGTCGAAAATCTCTCGACTCTATCGTTGAATAATTAAAATTCGTTTAACGAATTTAAAGGGTTTTTTTTTTTTTTTTTTTTTTTTTTTTTTTTGCTCGCGTTGGTTTTTTATTATTATTGTTGTTATTTTTTATTAATTCAAGTCCAGACAAAAAAGTATGTTCTATGCACCGACATTTTAACTTATACCTGAGTTGAAATTAAAAAAAAAAATGTCAAGCCAGTGTTTCTCATTAAAATTACTTTAATTTAAATTATTTTAATGAATAATATGTAAAGGGCTTTTTTGTAATTTTTTATGCAATTAAAACAAATCCTTACGTTTGTCTAGCTTGTGGATTAAATAAAACAATTTTAATTAATACGTTACAAAATCAGTCTAACTGTGATTCGTTTATTTTGAAGTTTGTTAAAAAAAGGTTCTGTTTTAATTATTCAGAAGCAAATATTACACATACTTGTAAAAGGATTTGCTCTTAACCATAACGAATGTAAAATATTTCTGTTGAATAATAATAATAAAAATTTGAAAGATATCTATGTTTTTAAAAATTATACTATTATTATCCAGGGTTGTGCTATAATTGAACTTATGGATCCTTGAACTTATGGAACGATTTTATGGATTCTAATCAAACATAATTTCATTGGCACGTAATACGAATGATGCACTCTGCGAAACCCGAAAAAAAATAGTTACAATTTCCATTATTAGACGAAGCTGTGCCATACCCAAGGCAAATTTTTTCCAGATTTAATGTTAAATAAATCAAGCAAAGCGTTTTTCAATGTTGTTTGATTAAAAATCACTAATTCAGAAAGTTTTATAGTAGGATCAATGGCTTTAAACAATACAAAAAAACTGTGAGGTAATGTCATGAGATGATGCAGTCTATGTCAACAAAAAAAATTAAATCATGTCTCTCTGTAGTGACAAATAAACGAAAACAGTATTATGCATATTAAAAAAAAAAAAAAAAAAAATTCAATCACGTGTTCCATTCTGCAAGTTGTGTTGCTCAGTACTATCCTTCAGATCAGATCGCCTTATTTGACATTTGTCTTTGACATAAAGTTTTTAAAAAAAAACTCAAAGCCAAAAATCGCATGGTGTCAGATGAAGAGATTGAGGTGGTCATATTGTTTGAAAATAACTACTTTTTACCAGGTCTTGTTTGAAATTAGCTTTTTAGAAAGCTTGAACTCTTTCCATGAGATGTGTACTGTCTATGGGAGTTCCATGAGATTTGTACTGTCTTGCATAAAAAAAGGTATTTTGAAGGCAGCCTCACTATTACAACTCTGGAACAAAAACTCATGATAACATATTTCGATATCTGATCCCATTTACGAAACAAGTAATGGGGTCCGTTTGTGTTGATCCATCAAAAAATATGGCTTTGCAATAGCTAACAAACTTGCATTTCCTTATGCTGACGGTCCTTATAAATCTACTTCAGCAGTAATATATATACTTACATACATACATACATGTAATAAAAATATTTATATCTCTCTTATTTGCCTTAAACTTTTCTTATTTGCCTTAAAAATATTTATATCTCTCTTATTTTCCTTAAACTTTTTTTTTCCGGTGTGAATAATTTAAGGAAAATGATAATGTTTTAGTAGCTGATACTTTGATTTCATTTGCCTACAAGCGGGATTTCATCTTCGCTCTTATAGAAGGAATTATACATTATTCTCTGCATTCTAGAAACATTTATTATGTTAAATTATCATAATGTAATATTAAGTTGAAAGTTTACAAGTATATGATCTGTCTTAGTGCTTTAATATAGGATTCTTTTTTCTTGAAAACCCTAAGTAAGAATTTATCGAATGCTGAATTAGGTGAAGTCTTCTTCAAAATGATACGAGGAATTTAATGGATTTTCAACAGAACTCGAAACAAAATCGAAAAAAGATTTCCAATCTACTGTCAGAGGTATTCAAAGACTATATTAAACGATGACATTCAGAATCCTTTAGTATATGTTTCCGAAAGAAACTTTTCGTAAAAAGGCAGTCCCCGGAGTAAGAAATTTTACAGAAATACAACCATACATGCTGACTTAAATTCACACCGGATTTATGTATCATCAACTGAAGCGCTTTTTGATAAATTTCTTGATAACCATTTCAGATGCCTGACAACTCTTTCTCTTCCCATGTAATTCTGTGCAGAAAAGAAGAAAAAAGGAACGTAAACAAAAAGGAGGTCGAAGAAAAACTGCAGGGTTCGCCATATTCTCGTATCTAAGACACTTGAAAATACTTCGGAAGGTAGTACTTAGGCCCATGGGAATAGAATTCCTTCAGGAAAGAAGTCACAAAAAAGATTTCTAAAAACCCTAAGCTCCCTTGAGAAACTTAAGGAATGACGCCTGCTACTCACACCTCTGGTACATCTGGGTTTTCACTGTGGATATCCGGAGCACACCACTTGGGCATTTCCAGCCCCGTTTATCCGTTATGGACCTCTATTCACTTTATTCTTCTTTTTCTTATCGTATTTTGGATCGTCGTTCGCTCGCTTCGTACTTGTAAGAGAACTTTATTACTAAATTGAAAACGGAGTTTTTACAGAGAAAAAAGTTTAATTTTCCAGTAAAGATGTGAAATCTCTAATCGATTTTGATATTCGCTCAGACGCCAAAAGAGCAATAAGAGGCTTGCTGTATTCTTAAGTGAATCCTGAATTGATGTTTGTAATTACTTAAATGATTTCGTTTGGAAAACATTGTTGAAATATAAATAACTTTCCTTTGTGAATATGTCATGACTAAGTTTATAAAGTAATAAAAAATTGATAGGATAATAGTAAATTATTTTGTTTACTTTCATTTGAAAAGGAAAAGTGAGATTTTTTTTTTTTTTTTTTTTTTTTTTTTCAAGCTCATTAATTTAAAACTGGTAGCTTGTGACTTGCAATATATTATTGTAGTTATACATTATAATGAGAATGTGTTAAACAAAAAATATACGTGAAAACAAGAATTTATTTAACATTGATTGACCTTTTATTGACAGCATTTAAGAATTGGAGTCCTATATTCATGAAATCAATAGCAAACTCATTGATTAAGAATTACAAAACGCTTAAAATTAAAAAAGTAATTTCACATTAACATGAAAATAAATTTAGTTACCAACTTTATTCCCATATCCACTCTATTGTTAAACAATCCCCCGTTTACTCCTTAAGCACACACACACACACTATATATATATATATATATATATCGAACGATTGAGTGGGTTTGGATCAACAAAACATATCAGAAGCAGCAATTTAAATTACTTAAGTTTTATTTTTGACTTTCTTTGTCTTACAAGTTTTTATGATTTTTACAACATTTAAGTAATTTTGTTTTGTTTATATATGTTATATATAGATAGATTCATTTTTTTGACTTCCTTGCGTCTTTGTGCTGGACACTCCACTCCTACTCTTCAATAATTGTATATCTCCTGTAGAACTGTTGAATTCTTGTTGAATTCTTCGATCCAATCGAATTTCGGTTTCAAGAAAGAGTGATGTAGCGATCCTTTCATGCTGATCATCGGGAATGTGAACTGCCAGTTCAAATGTGAAAGGATTATTACACTTCATTTTGTTGCATAAAAATTATATTTCATCATTTAAATAAAACTAAGCCAACCAGATTTGAAAGAAATTATCATAACTCTTACTGAACCACTGTATTATAAATTGAGTAAGAATTTATTCTTTATCTTTCAATTCTCGATGAAATGGAAACTTCTAAGCCACAAAATAAAATATATTACTTTTCATGTTTAAGCGGGAAAAATGATATGCATAATTAATAAATTAAAAGAATGCACACATATTTTGCTTCTGTAACTTTTACCAGTACAGGTTTTTTTCTTCTGAAAAATAGGTACATAACACATAAATATAAAATTTTACTTTATGTTAGAATAATTATAGCAGCAATGTAATGAAGTGTTTGAATTTTAAGAATTCCTTTTTTTCTTGTATATTAAAAATGAAAATTAATTTAAAGAGTTTTTATTTTAAAATTTTTTTTCTAAATTTTACACAAGCTATTTAATTCAAGCGATGTTAAAAATTAGGCAAATTATTTCAAAAGGAAACAAATTATATTCATTTATTACTTTACATTTGAATTTCAAAGTAATGTATGCAGTCGTTGAATCAGAAAACATGTTCTTTTCGAAGTAAATAGATCCGGTGCTATAATTTATGTTTTATTTTATTTGGATTTAAATATGAAGTTGACAAATAGTGTATATAAGTGTGTATTAATTTGATATATTAACAAAATCACTCTAAAAATTTATTTCCTTTTTCAAATTTCAACTGCTATCCTGAATAATTTGTCGTAACTACTTTTTAATGAAATATATTTATTATATTGACTATATTCTCTGAATGGACCTTTTATAAGACTGATAATCTTAGAGTGATTGAATAAAAATGTGCTTCGTTTAATGTCACAACGATATTATTTTGAGAGTGCGTTTGAAATGCATTGGATTTGAAAGTATTTAATACTGTTTTTGCGGATACATATAACAAGTCAGAGAGAGAGAGAAATTTTCATTAATTCATCAAAATTTTGATCTGAACTAAAAATTTGGTGTATTTTTCGTTCCAAGTGGATGACTAGAAAAACTGAATTAATAATGAAATAAGAAAAAAAAAGAAAATTTATAAAATCACCAATGAATAACAAAGAAATTCATTAACAGAATTACTTTAAATACTTGTTTGGCAACAATTTAAAAATAACCATATAAATTTATAAGTTTCTTGAAGAACTTAATATTCCATGCATATGATTTTAAGTCAAGAGTTTTATGAAGAATTTTATGTAAAATATCCTGTTGAAGAACTTGTACAGAAATTACATATACACTTTTAAGCTAATTCTATACTTTAAAATAGCTTAGTACTCAAATAAATATTCATTTTTAAGGGAGCTGGCACTTCTTGCATTATGAAAAGTACGCTTATTTCATGCCAAATTTAAATACCCTTAATTCTTATAAATAATACGGCTATACAATATAGAAAGTACCTTCTATATTTTAACAGCAAAATGAAATCACTTCTAGGTGTAATCAAAGTAAAAAAAATAACAAAGAAAACCTGAGTAAAAGAGGATGAGATAATCTTACAGTTTTGGTACTATAGTTTTACACACATAAAATAACTGTATCATTTTTAAATAATAATTATGGAATTTTAAAACACTTCATAATTAAACGAATGTCTGATATAAAGATTATATTAGTTATCATTTGCAACAATTTTCTTTTACCCGGTGGTTGCGGATTATATTTTAATAATACACTTCTTCACCTAAATAAGTAGCTCTTAAGTTGTAAAAAATAATATATAAATGTTATTACCCCATATGTGGAGTAATATTTTGAAGACTTAAAGTAACAATAATAGTTATATCGATTGTTCTTTAAATGAGAGAAGCCCACAAGTAATCTTATTTTTAGCAATGATATACTCTAAGGCTCTGTATTTAGTAAAATATTGAATATGTCACTTTCATTCATAATATGAAAAATAATTATAAGTTTTTAAAAAAGATCCTGATATTTTTATAAATATCATAAAAAGTACGAATTCTTATACCTATATTTTAATTGAATTTCCCTTATTTCTTGCTGAAATAAGTGTAAATAAACATTACACAGCATACAATTGTATTTCGGCAGTTTCCCCAAGGCACACATTGTTGTAACTGATAATATTCTTTGGAAAAATATTTACTTAATACTCACACGCATATGTATATATATGTGGGTGCGTAGTATCCTTTATTATACAAAAATGTACAGTTCTGTGAAAAAGGAACATCCTAATCTTTCTTTTTTTTAATTATCTCAATATAAGTTCTTAAATCCTTAATATAATTCACTCCAACTTTTAATGAAGTATAAAAAAATGTTTAAATATGAAGTTAATAAATTAAGTATATTAAATAAGTAACATAAGAAAACATGCCTGTGTGTGTGTGTGTTTGTGCTATGAAGTATTGAGATCTCTGAATAAAAATGCGAATTGATAAGTCTAAGGAGAAAAAAAGGTGTAAGTAAATCTGTACGCTGAATAAGCACAAATTTAAGATGATAGGATTAAATATTTTTTTACAAAGCTCTATTAGTAAGTGGAATCCATTTTGACTTTTTACAAAAGAGTAAAGAAATATTTTTCAACAAATTTATTAAGCTAATGAAGTACAGAACTTTGTTGTTTTTAAGCACAAAAAGTTAAATAGGAGAAACTGAATCAATTGCATAAGCAGATTATTTCATGTAACGAAAACGATGGCTAAAAAAAGCAAATGCAAACAAAAAGTATCAGCTTTTTGTTTTTTCCCGTCGTGTTGATTTAGCTATATGTGATCGATTCCAAAAACTCAAAACAAATTTTTCGCTATTGTTACCCAGAAAAAAAAAGTCATAATATAGCCAATGCGACTCTTTTAGTTACTTCTTACTTCAAAGCGTTATGTCTGAAATGATACGATTCTCTTCAGCACGCTTGGCTAGGCATTAATTTAGGTGGAATTTTTCTGTATCGAAAATTTTGAGAGGAGAAAAAAAGAATTCTTCCTCTGCTTTTAGCAGCTGCAAAAGGCATAAAAAATATGATTTAATCATTCATATAATTGATTTTCCGATACCTACTATCGGCTGATATGCGTTTGACAACTTAATTCACAGATACCATCGTTACTGAAGAAATAATTAGCTTCAAATTCTGTTCATAGAATTCTATTCTTCTCATTCGAAACGCTGAAAACGATTTGAAACCACTTATTTGGGACTGAATATGATAATTGTGATCAGGATGCGAAGCACTGATAAAAGCGGAGATCCTGCGACTTTTGTAACTTCCTGAGCCATTATTATTTAACAGCAAGAATAAACGGTTTTTCAAAAAAAGGGTTCTTTTAGATACTCATTTTCTTTTTCATTGATTTTTCTGCAGTTGTATTACTCATTTACTGCAACAAAGTGGGTTCAGAGGGGCAATGCTTAAATTAATTTTGGTCAAAGCTATTTGGTATTAAAACAAAACGTCTTTTTTTTTTGTTGACTGTTCCCCATGTAGTTAAAATACGCCATTTCGTTGGTCTTTTGTTTGCGTGGTTTATTGTTCAGGCTAAGTACACGATTCAAATGCCAGTCGCTGCAGTTTTGAATGTACTGTCATGTAACTTATTTACAGGTTTATTTTTGCCTGATTGTTTTCTATGTTGTAAATTCTAGCGTTTCCTTAAAGATTTGTAAGCATCGTTCATTTGCTACGAAATTACATTGTTTAGTTTCGAATTTTAACTTTCAAACAAGTAACTTATTAAGATATTTCTCGTTTTAGTTAAACGGTTCTTTTTTCATTTTGTTTTTATGGAATAAAAAATGTTTCCTTCCTTTGAAAGAATTGAATCCAGATTCTTGCATGTAGTTATATATTAACGAAATAAATGTAAAAAACTATTTTAACTTTTTTCAATAATTTTAGTTTCTTATATCCGTATATATTAGCAAAACTACATAAATGTAGAGAACATTTTAGCAAATTTGTGAGTTTATACTGTCATTTTATAAAGATGCTTAGTTAAATATATCTCTATACGATTTTTAATTAAAAGTTACCAATCTGGAATAAATAATTTTGGTTTCTGCCACTATAAGAGTAACTTAGTATAAAGGTTTTTCAGAAAAATTTCAAGGAGTTGTAAAAACTTATTTGCAGTTAGAAGTGTAGATAACATACACAAAAATAAATGTAATTCCATATGTTATGAAGTTTGAAGAAATGAAAAGCAGTGGTTATTTATATGAAATTTCCTGCATGTTTCATTTTGTGTTTATTGAAAGGTGAATTGTTTCGAGGGAAAAATATTGTCCTTTAAGAAATTAGCATTGTTTTCTTTTAAAAAAATTTCTACGTATACAGCAGTTCAATGGTTACGTGTACTTCAAATTTTATGGCCGATAATGCTGAATTCATCCCGTGGTTTGTGTGAGTCCTAGTTCTTCCAAAATCCTAATAATGAGGAAAATGTCAACTTAAATTGAACCAGGCGCATCAATGTTACTAACTGGGGTGATGTGGAAATTAGGAGAATGAAAGGCATGGCAGCTAATGATACCCTGTCATCATTTACGAAGTCCATTGTAAATAGCCGCCGATTTGCTTTGTGTGTTGCTTGTAAAACCGAGTCTTCCGTACATTTTCTCTCAACTTCCAGTCGAAAACAAAATTGCGAATGTTTCAATTTTAATATCTTTGCAAAAATAAACACAATTTACTATGTTTTAACGTTGAAATTACCTTTATTACAGTTCTCTCTCTCAGAGATTGCTAGCATTATAGTTTTGTTGGAGATGAAATCAAAAAAAGAACCCAAAATATTTTTTTTCTCGTTATTCAAAATTATTCACATACAGTTAACATGGTAAGAAATGGAATCTGATGAAGAGGGCAATTTTTATTTCAACTTTATTCACTTTAAACTTACTTAAGACTTGAAACTTTTCAAAAGCTTGGAATACGAAACCGTAAATTGAACCAAGTGGCCGTCGGGATAGAGCGCTCTCAACCGTAAATCTGACACGTAAATATACGTCTAAAGAAAAGAGTGAAATCCAAAATGAGACGAAAAGAAGTCTGGAAAGAAATATATTGGCAGGAATAAAACCACAGAAAAAAAAGGTCTCTTCAGGAATGTCTATACAGAGTTGACGTTCGCAGAATAAAAATGCGATTTCGAATTCGAGGGAAAAAAAGCCCTAAAATATAAATACAAAAGAATAAAATGATTGGAATATAAATTGAAAGAGAGCAAATCGAAGATGCAAAATGGCTAGATATTTATTCAGCGAAATTGGTGAACATTTTAAAGAGCTGTGAGCGTGCTTGAGTTGTGAGCTTAAGAGTAAAATGCAAGTCCACAATCTCGAACTTAGAAAATTGAGACTCCTTTGGGTAATTTGGAGCGAGCGAGGAAGAAAAATTTTAAATCTAAAAAGTGGAGAATATTTAGCTAAAAATGCTCGAATCTCCTAAATTGAAGTTAATATATCAAAGAGATACAAGTGTGGATGGGATGTTTGCTCTCGTTCTTAAGATACAAGCTAACATATCACAATAGCTTTTACATTTAGTTCAGAAGAAATTCAAATACGGTTATTTTATACTTTTACTTTTCTATAAATATTACATTTTTAGAGAGTGGTAAATTTTCCAGTCGTAATAATCTTCAGCGCTTACTATAAATTGTAAACATTTATTTTATGTTTTGCTTTTAAAAATTGCACACGTTTTTCACTTTCTATATACAAACAAAAGCGCTTTATAATGATGAAATAATCAACTTATATGACTTTGTTAAAAGATCTATAAATTTTTAAATGTGATATTTCTTATAAAAAATTTTCCTGTAAAAGTCTTCTGCTATTCTTATGATTTACATTTTCTTTCTTATTCATACATATTAAGGCAGGTCATGTATACCATGATTTTATGAAATTAATGTTATAAAATGAATGTAGAATCAGTCACCAGTTCTGCAAAGAAAATTAATCTAAATCCTGGAAAAGACCTCCAGTAATATATCACATTATCATATGATTGGAATAGAAATCTCAATTTCAGGGTAAAAGTTCACAATAAATATGTTTATGTTCTATATGTGTGTTTAAAATGAGAAACTAGTCATAATTTTCAAATCTATTTTAATTTCCGAACTAAATGATAGGACTCATTTTTAATGTTATTTCATTTTCAATCTCATTATTGCAGCGTTTAATGAACTTAAACACTAATGAAAAATACTTAAGAGATATTATCAATTACTTTTCAATATAGTTATTTTATTTTTCCTAAAAATACTAGGAAAAATGAAAAATCTTTAGTCTTCTAATTTAGAAAATTTGCGATTTTTTCTCGAGTTGCACAAATGTGAAAAAATTCTTTTGAAAAGAGGGGTTAGAAAGCGTTGCTATCCATTATGTTCAGATAACAGGTCAATTGAAAAGTCCCCGGCCTGACACATAGATGGCGCTACTAGAACTAAATCCATATATTTTTAGTTAGCCCTAACCCTCAAAAGATGCGTGTATAAATTTGACAGCTGTCGGATCATTAGTTTGTGAATTATAGCATTTTGAGTGAAGCAACTTTTGTTATTGTGAAAAAAATGGATAAAAAGGAATTTCGCGTGTTGATAAAATATTGCTTTTTGAAGGGAAAAATGCAGTTCAAGCAAAAACTTGGCTTGATGCCGAGTTTCCGGACACTGCCCCAGGAAAATCAACCATCAAGGATTG
>BMAW01003643.1:311467-350403 GCA_019974015.1 Nephila pilipes
TATGTGTATGTGTGTGTGTGTGTGTGTGTGTGTGTGTGTGTGAGTGTACAAAATAACAACAATACAAGTCGCAAAATGTTATAATATTAAGGATCTAAAAAAATCAAATACAAATTCAATAATATTAAATACATTAAAAGTTAAATATTTTAAAGAAATCAATGAAAAAACAAAAAAAATTAATATGCAATTACTTATAAATATTAAACAATTTAAAATTTAAAACCCAAAAAAGTACATTAAAGAACCAGAAAATTTATAAAGTACGTTTTATAAGCTGCTAAGTACATTTATAAGCTTCTAAAAACTTAATGTTAGTATTAGTAGTGAGAGAAAGAGATTGGAAGATTTGTGTTTCGAGATTACTCCTGTGCTCACGCTGAGAAAAAGGAGATAATAGGACTCGACAATTAGTGTGAAATGATTATTGCTGAATGGACATTTAGTCGGATCTAGCTTAGTACTCTCTAGGATCTGTTTAAGTTGTAAGATAAATATAATTTTTAATGATATTAATTTTTAAGTATGGACGCGTGTAGGTTTGCTCCACAGTTGTAATAAGTATCTTGATACTTAATTATTTTAAGGAGAATAAGCAAAATTCGGAGCCTTGATCACCTGATTCCTTATATTAACTCTGGTATGTGTAAATTTTGTGACTTACAGTGGAGCAAATTATGGTAGAAGGGCAAACAGGAGTCATGTTTGTCTGTATAAATTTACTTCCTTAGTAATTTATTTTGTCTCAATGTGTCCTTTTTCACAAGTCGCTCAAGAGTAAAAGCTTCCAATAACTGGATAGAATAGAAACTCCTTTCTATCTCAGTTGTCCAAGATACAGAGAATCTTGGATAACTGAGCAAGCTCCAATGTACTTCAATAAATCTGCTGAAACATCACCAAGTCTTGATTTCTGAATCATTAAAGTAATTTTTTAGAAATTTAATTAAGTATTTTGATTCAAATTTTTTTTTACTCTTCTATATTTGAGAAGTATCATTTGCTTTAACTTCAAGCATTCTCATACAGATCTATTAAGATTTGTTGACGGTACACAGACAACATGTGTTTAATGTTACAGTATAAAAGTAAATTTTAAATTTTATTTCTCTGGATTAATTATAAGCTACTAAGATTTAAGAAAACATTTATGCATGACTGTACTAAAATGTTGATACTAATAAGAATTGTTTCTTATTCTCATAAAAAAACCCAATAAAGATTTTTTTGCATAAGGCGACTACGGAAAATTATGTGCATTTTTTATTACAAAAAAGATGATTAATCAAGTGTTAATCTTCTTATTTTTATAGTTCATTCAAAAAACTTATTTTTGAGCGATGTTATCGTTTGAAAATTAAAACAAAAATTAAAGTGCATCACTTTCTTACCAAATTCTTAGTTATTTTTTTTCACAATTTAACTTATTAATGGAGCACAAGAAAGTTTTAAACTTTTTGTTAATATATTCATATGTTTATTAGCAAAAAGAACAACTATTTTTCTAAATCCCCGTTTTGAGAAGCACTGATTAAATTCCTTAATTTCTTTAACTTACATAACTGTAATTAAATTTATTTTTGGAAGAAATGGACTTTTCATCATCACAGATTCTCAAATGTTTTTCTCAACTTAAGATTAATGGGTGTGCTTGTTTTTTAACACTATTTTTACTTAACTCTAACTAGACTGATTGTTTTAAAAACGTTTCACATAATTATAGTTAATACCTAAAGGATATCCAATCCCATACATTTTAAAAGTTTCTAATTGAATATTTTGATATTTTTAATTTATTTTGCCTTCACTAATTCAGGCAGTAGCTTAACTTGGCATTATCTTGAGAAACAAACTTTGAAGAAAAAATATACCCTTTTGAGAGAGAGAGAGAGAAAAACAAAAAAAAAAAGGACACGCATCTTGTAAACATTATTTATTGTTAAAAATTCTTTTAGTCTTCGTATAAATAAATAGTGAAAAATATCTGAATCTACTACTACTCTAAAGTTTTTATATTACAAACAAGAAATTTCGAGCAAATGAGTTACAATCATAATACAGTTAATAAAATCTCTTTAGCTTTTATATGCCTGTTTGTGTCCTATAAAACAATTCACTGTTTAGATGTTTCATGAAGAACAGGTTCACTGTTCAGAAGTATCAAGAAGAAGAATAGGTTCAATGTTAAGAAGTATCAAGAAAAAGATGGTTCATTGTTAAAGAATATCAACTCGCATTAATCAAGATTTACGTTTCTCAATAAACGGAAAATTTTATATTTACTCCTTAGGAATTTCTTTTATACTTCTTTTGCTGAAGAAAATTTGCCATTGAAATTGAACTTTTTTATAAAAGTTATAGAAAATTATATACATATCAGAGTACTCAATCTAAAAAAAATAATGGAAATTATTATACAAATATAATTTATTTTTACCTAATAGAGATGAATTACAAAATGGGATTTCAAATGAAATGCAAATTATAGTCGATTCATCGAACTAAATCATCTAAAAGGAATTCATTTATCAATGCTAGGAATAGCAATAATTGCCTTTATATTATTTTGCTCAACAACCGCATAATTTTAATTCTTACTCATAGTGCATACAGTCTGTATATAAGGAAGTGATTTAAAGATATGCATAGTCTTTCCTTTTTATGACTTTATCAAACATTTCCACCAGCATTCTTCTGATTTTTTCAAATGTGACGCTAATAAACTGTGAAAAAGTCAGAATAATTCAAGTTCAGGGTATAGGTCAATTTATATGACTGATTCGGTGGAATGGATTTCTAGTTTCTTCTTGGTTTTTTATTACTAAGAATTTTGTACCTGTTGATACAGATTACGTTAAATCACAAGATACATAGAGTGTGATATTTATTCTAATTTATCGAAATTATTTTAGACACTATAGACGATATTTACAATAAGTTAAAGTACTTGCTGCACATAATTTGCAATTATATTATAATTTTATTTGCAAGTTGCACGCTAGAATACGAACTTACAATGTCTACCAACATGACGTTCTAATCAAGCGTTTAGGAGATCACTGAAGTTCCCTGCAGAATGTTTGAGTGGGATGAAACTGAGTCTCGGTCAATTCAGAAATTTAGTACGTCGCTCAATCAGAACTTTTCAGAAATCAATAAAAACTGTATATTACTCCAGTACATGAATTTCCAAGGAAATTATGGGCTGAGTACAGTGTTTAGACTTTAAATTTTATTAACAATTTATAGTTTTTATAAATTAAACACAATAAATGTTTAAATAAAACCTAAAATATTCTTTGATTTATGTTGTTTTAACAAGAAACATAGTTACGCTGTATACACAATGGTAAATAAAAAAAATGTTTTGTATTGGAAAGTGTCTGTGGGAGACTTTGCATAAAATCGAATGTTATGTTTGCCATGTCTTCTTTTTCCTTTCAAAGATCTTGAACTGATTCATGCAAGAACCACTTAAGTCAGTGACTTATGTTGTTTATGCAATGAATGGTGATTACACTATATTGTTTGAAGAGGAAGGAATGTAATGACTTGCGTGGCTTTTAGCCAGATTGTGGGCGTACCTGTAAGGGTGAGTTCGTGACAAAATAATATATTTGGAAATAGCTGAACTTATGCGGTTTTTGAAATGACCGATACAAATATATTGCATTAAAGCTTTTCGCATTATTATATATTGTATTACATTCACTTTCGAGTTTCTTGATCTTTAAATGAAGAACATTTTTTCAGAAATCACGTATTTTATATCTGCATAAGTTTAAGCATTGCCACATTCCCCCCCTCTTACCTGTAGCGCTTATTTTTGAAAAATAAAGGCCTTTTTATTAATACGTTATTTTGTGAACAAACGCAAGACATCTAATTCGAGTTTCTCAGATTGTTTTTAGTTTTTTTTATATGTAACACTTGAATCTATAACTTAAAAGTTCTATTACCAACTGGAATTGATAGCATCAGATTATTAACAAAGATATATATTTCAGTTTCAACTATAACATAAGTGGATTTCTAACTTCGTCGATTAAGAGTCGATGCACTTTAAATATTTTAGAGCTCCAAGTCCTTATGTTGGGATGGTGGCAAGTTAAGAGAGTAAGGTGTGACCTGTAATCACTTGACCACGGCTCAAAATTATGAGGTTCATCTCCAATATATATAGCCCTCGATATACTTCCAAGTGTGGAGTTAATTAAACAATCAATATATCAATTTGGGAATTATATTTATTGTTGAGTATATTGAGACAGATTTAAAAGAAATCAATAACCCATTAAGCTGAAAGAATTTTTGAAGTTTTTTGGCAAATTCACAGCGTTAGCTCAGAATTTATTTTTTAATTAATCTTCATTTTAATCATAAGTCAAAGTAAACAAGTCAAAGAATAGTTTTAATAGTTTTAAAGACTTCAACATAAACATATGTTTAAAAATCAAATGAGAAACCAAGTTCTTTTTTTCTTACACTTGACAACATTTTACACCTCCATTTACATCTGTAGTAGAATGGTAGTAGAAGAGAAACATAATACCACTTATTTCGATCAAAGAAGTTAAGATTATATAACCCTATACACTGAGAAGCTACACGAGAGCTATTGGCGATGGACCTCATAATTTTGAACCTCAGTCAAGTGATAAGGATTAGATCTGAGCTGACACCTCTCTCTCTATACTTCTTCACCACATCAGCGGGATGTCTTAGAACCTTGATCGGATTTAACGTGCATGAGCTCCGCTACATTTCGGGTATTCAGTGGCATAAAGGGATCTTCCATGCAAGAGATGAAGAAGAATCATAATGCCAGTTAAAAAATCATTCATTAAGGATTGGTTGAGAAAACAATGAACTCATTCTTCTTATATTTTGAGTGTTCCTTTATTAAATATTTTTTTAATTTCTATAACTGGTAATTGACTTATATATTGTAAAAAATAAGCGTACACAATCGTAATTCATTTTCTCGAACTAATCACTTTCTCTGTAATTTAACGCAATTTTTCGTTTGGCATAAAATTCATATCGATGCTGGAACTCCTACTGTCACTCATTTTTGTAATACAGAATTCACAGTTCCCTTTCCAGTGGTTTAGCAACCATAGACCTGACTACCGAGTGCTAACAGGATTAGACTGTATTTATTTAAGTCCTTATTCCAGGCACAGAATTATTAAACATATAGAAAACAACCAGAAAGATTTCACTATTTTATGTTGACTATGAAAAATAAAATCCTTAGAGTTTTAAATACATGACCGTCGTGAATAATAATAACTAGTAAAAGCAGTTATATTTTTGAAGATCAATGAAGTGATTGGGTGTAATATAAAATTTAAATAACTCTCTAAATGATGTAGCTAGAGCTATCAAATTGCATGCGTATATTTAGGGAAAAAAATCATACAATTAAAGTAAGGTAATAAAATTGTTTTCGATATTTTGAACATTTTCAGGGTAATATGTTCTCTTAATTACTGGAATTAATTACAAAATTTAAAATTCAAGTTGAATCTTAAAAATCCAAGTTGGGTTTCTACTGAATGATATGTTTAAGGAAGGATGAGTAACTCTTCAGAATGGATAGTTTTAACATGAATTTAATTATATATCACCGCAATTAATTGACATAATTGTAAGATAGAAAAGCTGATGTCTACTAATAAGTAGGGTTGAATTGGAAAGAAATCTAACTAGTTCTTATGTCTACACCCCTTCTTCTAAAATAGTTAAATACAAAGATAAACTAAACATTAATAAATACAAAATTTATATTCAGGAGCGTTCTAAATATACCATAGAAAAATTGAATTTCAATAACTGCCGAGAAATTCGAGTTGGTTGAGTAATACCGCAACAATATGATTTTAAATAAATATGGAAATCTTTAAATTTAATCAAAAAAGAGCATTAGGCAAAATGTGTTTTTTTCTTTACTTAGTTTCATGTTCTTTATTTTGAAAATGCACTAAATATGAAAATTTCTTTCAATACATTTTTTATTATATAAAGCTACTTAAGAAGTTAGAACAAAGAACGGAAACTTCAATTTTCTTGTGTTTTGGATTATAAATTCAAAATGAAAATGAAAAAATTTAGTTTGTTTTAATGTTCCAAGAATATATAAATAGGAGTCTAATCTCTGTTCGTCATTTAAAAGCAAATGTGAGAAGATATATACTCAAAAAAATATTTCCTATGAATGGTTTTACTGAAAATATCAAACAATCGAAGAAAAATGAATAAATATATAACTAGTGTCAAATTAAAATAAGTAAATAATGAAATTTTGGGTATGAATACTACAAATTGAAAAAAACCATTAAATGTAATAAATAATATAAAATTATGCGTGAAAAATAAATATTATAAATTTAAAAAAATAAATTGGCGTCAATAAAATTTTAAAAATCAATTAAAATATTTTTCAAGATTCATTTTACTTAGTAAATTTATTTTCAACTTAAAATTTTTACATGGGATTTTGCAGTAATTTTTCAACTCACAGTCTAGTAGTTAAAGTATATGAAAGTAAAAGTGAATAAATTAATTTCTGTAGTACATATAATGTTTCAAGCCAAATTATGAACCGCCCGTATTCTAATTGAATTTCGAATTTGCTTAGCAATCTCACAATTTTTTTAAATTTTTTTTAATATTAATATTTTCAATTTAAATGATTTTATACATATGTTTTCTGAAACTTTATTCGAAACTCGGAGTACATCTATAGGGTTTGTTCTACAAATATTAATTTGGAAGTATTCAAAAAATATTTTAACATACCGTTTTGCCTGCGATTTAACGCAATCCAGCATGTTAATAACAGAACATCTTTCCTACGTTCTGCTAAATTGCTTTTCAAAAAGAGCAGAGGATAAAAAGAAAGTTACAAAGCACAACTCCTGATGCCGAATGATACATTTTTTTCCGGGGAAGATAACAAAAAACGAAAAATAATCCAAATAACAAAAGAAAAAACTCCTTGTCAGAACTTTATGAGATTTAATAAAAGTCAAAATGTCGTAACGTATGCTCTAGGTGATCAACGTTCTTTTGCATGGAGACTGAAAACATATTACTCGATGTTATACATCATTTTTAGAGTCGAACAAATTTCCAGCCGAATTCACGCTTCACTTCTACGGGAGTCACTCGTATTTTATGTGTAGTTTTATTTTTTAAACAAATGTGTACGTTTTATTGTTGTCTAAATGAACAAGCATGCTGTTATCGAACGCAGTATCGCTGCATGACAGGGCCCTCTGATTTATTGAAGCATTCATCCTAGGATTCTATTTTTATGAATAATTTATTAAGCTTCTTCAACCTTTATAAGTATGAGCGGAGAGCTGCGTTCTTTGATAAGCTACTGTAAAAGGGAAGTTCGGATGTTCTTCAATATGCAGCTTGCGATTATCTTAGGTTGTGATTCATCGAGTCTGCTTTAAGTAAGAGGTTGCAGAGGGAGAAAAATATCGATGCCATATATAGGAGGCTTTGAATTATTTTTATCTACATCTACTATCACAAATTTTAGAAATAAAAATTTATCGGTAAACAGGAAATATATTTGAGAAAGCTTTTTTAGGATGTATACAACGATGTCAGTTCTGATCTTGTCCAAGTAAGTTAAGACGTTGACAAAGAGTTCGAATTGTCAGCCACGATGATCTTGAATTTGTGTGTTATTCTTAGCTGACGCTATTAAATTGTTTGAAGGACGTCTCATTTAGAAAAGATATCGCAATCATTGGAATGGCTGTTTGAATCGTTTCCCGAGTTTTTTTCTCAGATATCAAACGTATAGGTCGAGTCTGTTAATGTATTGTTATTTTCAATTGATCGGATTGTAAAATTCTATCACTCGGAGCAGAGCTTATGAGAACGTAGTATATAAAGAACACGTAACGTATGATCAATAAAAAGAAATATAATTTCTAATAAATACAAATGCAATCAATAAATGTCATATAAAGTATAATTTCTTAGAAATTTGTTAATTTAAAATCAATTTGTTTCAAAAGAGCGAAAATCAAAATAGATTATTCTGTATGAAAATACAGCTCAGCTTAAGAAAGGGCCTATGGATTACATTATAATTTACATGTTAAATATAGACTTCTCTCAAATTCTTAGTAAATTCTTAAAAGTATAAAGTCGGGTTTAAGCTTTTTTTTATTAGAAATCAACTGCCTAATATGAAAAATTCCTAATATGAAAAAAAAATAATTCGTATTGATATAAATTTCAGTAGGAAGAAAATTTAACCGCAGGTAATTTGTAATATTATAAATTAGTCCAAAAGTTAAATGTTACGTGTATGACGCGTGAGTGTTAATTAAAAGGACTATTGGAAAAGAACGAACACTGTAGCCTGTATCTCTTGTACTATAAAGGGTTGATTATTTGATTAATCGATTGTTTATTAACGTCATATTTAGAAACAACCGGGGGGGGGGGCTATTGGGATCAGACTTCATAATTTTATAAAATAAGGGGATTTAAGAAACCCATGAAAGAACTACCCATATTCCAAAAATACACCGGTGACTTGAAAAAGTAAAACTGATGAATTATAAAAAATATATATATTGATAAAAAATTATAAACATCTGAGGCGTAATGAATTTAAAGTGTGATTTTAAATTGAATGATCATGTTTCGCTTTTTACCACAAACTTAATTTCAATACATCATGTTTTCAATGAAGCTGTCGAATACTATTGCACATATGGAGTTTTTGATGTATACTCGGTAGAAAGATTTTTGGAATTTTTTTTTTGCGAAACTATATTGATGCATTTTAAAATCATGTATTTAATAAAAAATAATGTATATATATGAATAAAAGTATTTAAAGCTGTAAGAATTAATTATAACACGAGCGACTTGATTCTGAATCTTACATGAGCAAATTATATGCAGAAATATTGATATTATGTCTGCATATGTTAGAAAATATTACTTCAACAAAAAAATTTATTTGCTGCAAGTGTTATTTTGAAGATTAAGCCGAGATATGGTCTACATTCCTATGGTTCTTACTCTATGGTGATATTCCGTGCACAGATGTACAGCTATTTTAATCTATGTAAACTAACTAGATTAGGAGACGATTACTACCCATTTGAACATTCCCATGTAGTTCAAATGGACAGTAATTTCAATAGCCTTACCTCAAGGCGATATTCAATGTACAGATCTGTAGTGATTTTAATCTGTATAAACTAACTGGATTAGTACAATGTTAATCCACCCCAAACCAACTTTACCACGTAGTTAAGATTGTACGTATTGTTTTACTTCCTACCTACGCATTATGCTGTAATGGGAACTAGTTTGGAAATTGAATTCGACATATATTTGGAAGCCATTATCTATGTATCGGGTTTCATTGTATTTGCAAGTGTCTGGGCTCTGAGAGGAGTGAGACACAAAATAATGAGCGTCTGGTATGCAGACTAGTTTCCCTGAAATTGCCTATTGGCTATCTGGAAACTACTGTTCTAGTGGCTCTGCTGTCAATTTCGCGGAATCACCCTGAAGATTTTGTGTACTTATTGTCAGATACTATTCCTGATAGTGACATGTAACTTTTGACAAATCTTGCAAGGAGTATCATATAATACGAGTATCAACAGTATTTAGAAACTTTTCTCTAGGAAAATGTATCACATTATAACTCGATTTTTTCTCTTACACAAATTATTCATTTGTACGTAGTTGTTTAAAACTGCTTTTTAGAAATGGTAATTATACTTGTTATCAGAATGCTATGAATCTAAGTGTTTCTTTTATATTAAAAGCTACATCTTTATAGATTTTTTTATAAAATAATTTGAGTATAAAACGTGTTTTTTTAATTGTTATTAAACTAAACTACTTATATTAGATTATTTCAGTTGTATAATAAGCGCATCGCGCTACTGATAATTCCTGTCACAAAGAAATATTTATTTTCACTTTAAAATCTTAAGACATTCTTTTGCACTCAAATCATGCTTATATTTCAGATATCAGAATATATGTAAAAGCAAACAATTTTCTTGGCAAGGCAAAAAAATAAATTAACAGGAAGCTATACATTAGTAAACAATCGCTGTATCAGAATTTAAGTACTTGAGGCGAAATGAAATTTCAAGATTATTCCGATACTCGACAATCGGCATGATATAAAACTCATTGATGAGATGGCATCAAAACTGAGCACAAACTAGTTCTCCAAACTATTATTTTGGTTTAATATCACCCTCCGCAACCTTTATATCCTTGATGTATGAAAATGATTTAATAGGACCTGACCGTGCTTACATTAAAAATGAAACCCTGGCATTATTGTTGTTTTAGTCAAAACAAGAACCCGACTACTTTCAACAACCGTCTTTTCCGGCTGTTTTAAAACTCAATTTCGCGCAAACATATCTCATTTGAAAAGCGAATAACGTTAGCGAGTGTTTCTTTCCTTATAAGCTTTAACAGCTGGAAATGTGATGTCATAAATTGCCCTTGTCGTAGCTCTCAAACCTTCGCGAACGTAATGTGGAGTTTTGAAGCAAAATTACAAAACTGTCTCTTTTTAATGTTTCTGTAGGTTGCTAGGAAATAAGAAGAGCAGTATTACGTTGTCATTGTCATTCCCCTCATTCTTCTAGTTTAATAAGAACATTCTTTGGGAAACGCGTTGATAGTGCATAGATATGGTAAGGCCTAGTAACTTGTTTCATATTGTTTGTTATGAGACACCACCACGATATTACTTGATTTAGAACCCTTAAATAGTTTCAAGTAAATAATATTTTGACAAGATTATCTCTGCCGATTCCTTTCCTTTTTTTTTTTTTGTACGTGATAAAAGTGTTTATAATGTAAGAGCTTTTTCGAAAACATATTACGAAGGAAAACGCGCACTTTTTTTTTCATTTTTATGAGTTTTTTGCGTAAGTTAGTAGCAGCACCATTTGTAACATAAATCGCCTTTAAAACTTTCCCTCGTCGCAATTACACTGTGGTAAACAGCGATTATTTTACATTGTATAAATGAACGTTGGTCTTCAAAACATGAATAAATAAGCATAGAAATATGATTGTTAAATAAACTGAAAACTGTAAATGTTATTTATTGCTGAATTAATACTCGTTCTAAAACTTTGAGAGTCTCTTAAAACCAACTTTTGTATTTTATGGAATTTAAAGTAATATTTCTCTTTATGAAATGAATCATTGATTAAGTAAAAAAAATTGAAGAATCTTTCTTAAATGTCGATTAATTATTTCGGCGAGAGAAGATTATTAATAACCGAAGGCAAATTATTGTTAATGTACTTCAAGGTAACGTGAAATTACGTTTGTTTGTGTCGCAGTACATATATTTGTTTCCATCAACATGTTTTTAAATTAAATAAAAGGTTTAATTTTAACTTCATTTAGATAGTGTATCCTAATCGGAAAAAATATGCTTAGTGATATCTTGAAATATTACGTAATATAACTGCTAAAAATGTTTCGTAAAAAGTGTTAAATAAAGCAGTATGAATGAAGTATCGTTAATTCAAAATGTATATGGTTTAGAATTAAATTGCTCTTATTGCTTTGAAAGTATTAATAATCCATCAAAATGGAAATATGAAAGTAATTTAATGGAATCTGGTAGGATATTCTAATAAAGCAACAGTTTAATGAAAAGTAAATATAATGGTAGATATGTTTGCGTTGTAATTCGAAATGTTATGAAAATTGTGCCGTATTCACCGATTTAATGAAAATTAAGTAATCCATACTTTTATTTCAGATACCTACTGCAATATTTTTATTTATTTCTCATACATTTTTTTTTTTCATTTTTATCTCAGAAAAATGCTGCAATAATTTTATTTTATGAGAATTTTCATTTTTCCTTCCTGCACTAAAAAATTGTTATTTTCTCAGCTATACAACTTGCATCCAAAAGGTTGTGTGCATATATTCACATATTTCATGTTCTGGCAATTAGAAACATACGTGCGCTTTACAAAATTTTGTAAAACTAAAATACGTTTAAGTTGTCTCTTTAACTTAAATCTAAGTTTATATTCATTATCATTCATTTGCCTAGTAAATTTGGCAGTCTGAATCATATGGCAGAATATTTAAAGTAAATAATGTGTGTTGTTGCGGTAACACATAGCGCACATTATGACTCATAATGTGAAAAGATATATCCATTTCCGCAGCTTATAAGATGCCTCGCGTATATTAAGCAGTAGTAGTGGAGAAATGCTCCATTATATGTAATAAATTTCGTTTCAAAATGCGATGGTTATACACCAGAATAATGTAAGCCTTCTCAACAGTTACTTGAGGCAATTGATCATTGACAGCTGTTGGCTTCAAGTTTTGCTTCTTTTGATATCAGCGGCATCTGGAATACCTCTATGTACTTGTTTAGTTCCACTCGTTTTCAACATGTCAGTTTTTATATACCAGAAGATAAAAATATACTTCTAAGTTATATAAATAGGCTCATAAAGAAGTGGTCAATGAATGCATTATTAAAAGATTATGTAGTGGCAATTTCTGGCTAAATGATGATGATCGTATCTTTTTGTAATACATGGAAAGGAACCAAAAGCTGTATTGTTAATAAAATGTATTGATAAAAGTGTATTTGTACTATTACATATTATTGTCCAATAGTAAACTATGTAGCATGCCATTATGCGCACTTTCACTTCTTAACACTTTGAATGACGAAATACTGAATTCCCGTCTTTTATTTTTCAACTGTTGGCGGAGGATGGTGGAAATTCAATTATTTTCAGAGCCCAACCATTATGAAATCACTTCAAAAAATATTTACAAAAAATATGCGAGAATTCAGGACATATACTTTTCACTGCATACCATTTTGAATCTCATGACTGTATATCAGCAACTCGTTTTCACCGATTCAATTGAAAACTTACAATCTCCAAAGCGAACAGTATAAAACACAGCTGTTTGTCGATGCTTTAATCATTTTAAGAGTATAAAATTACACTAGTGTATGTAATATGCCAATAGTACTACTTTAATTGCTCATTACTAAATGTTTCATTATGAATTAAAATTTAAGGTGGTGACCATGTTAAATATTTGAATATTGTGAAATCCTCTTTATATTAGTTTATTCTGCTCGCCTAAAATGAATCAATCATATTAAATCTAATAATATCTTTATACATTACTATCTCAAAAGACAAATCAAAGTAAATTTCTTAACTATTCATTCATATTTTTACACATTGGAACTATTTGCAGAATTTAGTTAACTTTCGGTAATTTTTCGGTCATGAATGGTTACACAAATAAATGAAAAAAGTGTTCCACTTTATACGCAAAATAAATTATTAAGATGAAAACGAATTATAGTGTAAGCAAAAAAAGCATAATTTTAAAGAAAATTATTTATGATGCGTTCAATTACTTACATTTTATTTTAAGAGTTCTGAGATTATTGATTTCTATTCTTTAAACTCCTTTGTCGATTTTTAAAATGTAATTTTAAGAGAAATAATTTAAATATGTATAGCCTTTTGATAAGTCCTTCTCTCTAATTGCTCAACTTCGCAAATGGTTTACATAAATGAAAATATTTACTGAAGAAATATCGTTCTCTTTCAGTTGGGAGTCAGATAACCTGAAACTATTTAACAGAAAAAGAAAACTACATAAATTAAACTTATCTCAGTGATTCCCCTTCTTTTTCTATTCTTTAAACCTTAGTATCAAATCTAAATAATTCCTTCAGTTGAACTTACACATTTTAAATCCTTTTTCAACGTTATTTGCATAAGACAAATTTTGTCTGAGGAAGAATTTCCTTCACGTTAAGTTGTTTGAAAATAGCAGAGTATTCCCTCAAAATCAGGTCAAAAGCGTACCAAATTAACATTCTAAATTACGTATGGAAGCTTAGAACACACATAAAAGCTAAACTTTCCATTTTATAATGAAGATCGCTTGGTTTGTTTAAATCCCCTTCCACCATCTTAAAAGTCATTTATATCTTACACGAGCAATCAACGGATATGGTTTATCCTTTGATCTTCCCTTCTTCCTTCTAAATAACAATAAAGCTTAAAATGTATGCATAAAATGATGTAAATACGGTTTGGAAGGAATTTAGAAGTGAAATCCGAAAGAATTTCCAACATTAATAATGTGTCAAACAACTCATACGTAAACCAACTTAAAACTAAAGTTTTCAGTTTGGTGTTCACATATTTGCTCTACTTCAATACGCTATTCCGTAATCTTTTGTTTTGTTCCGCAATTTAATTTTAAGTAAGAATTTCAGCAAAAACGTCACTGGCAAACAATTAATAAGGCAGTTAGATTGAACAGATAGTATTTTAATTCCTCACTATTGGTCTCGGGAGGTCTTAAATGAATTTCATTTATTCTCTGTATTTATTTCGGATTCAGGTAAACAAAGAAGATGATTAAAACACTCGATAGCAAATTATTCGAAAGTATAATTTTTGAATAATATTTTGATGAAATAAAAATCATAAACTGTATCCATTTTATCTTTTAAATTCATCTGGATTTGATTAAAAATGGTGAATTTTAATCTAACTTTATTATTTTTAAGGAAATGCATCTGTAGTTTCAAAACCATTTTTCGTAGAAAATATTGAAGAAATAAAAGATTTCGATGTCTTTTAAAGAAATTTTCTTTTAAGTCTACTGAAGTGAACCAAAAATAGAAAAATGATAAGTTAATCTTGAATTACTTTGTTAAATATGAGATAACATTAATCTTTAAAAATTATCGCATTTATTAATTTTTTTCCCTCGAATATTTGTACAAATATGATACTTCATCCAAATATTGAATGATTAATTACTGAAAGCTTGTTCTCACAAAGTCTAAGCATCATCGTCATCTTCTGCTAAAGAACTATAGCCCACTATAGACCAAGACTACCTTTATAAACCTCTTCATATGATTTCGATAAGATGCTTTTGGTCCTCTAACAATTGTGATTTTCAATGTCCTAACATTTGATTCCACGTTTCAATCTATCTAATGCGAGATAAGGCCTTCCCTTTATCTGATTCTCTCTACAGCCTTTAGCAGATTGAAATTATTTATGAGGATATAATTTTTGTTGTTATTTTAAAATACTAAAAAGTCACGATTGCGATTTCGTCTTCAATAATTAACAGTTAAATACAGAATGAAATAAACTATAAGGTTTAGGAAAATCATCAGCACTAATAAATACCGCATATCCCAGCAAGTTATAATTCAGTTACTTTCATTTGTAATTGAATCAATCAAAAAGCAATTGGCCACGAAGTGCGTATTCTTGAGCCGTGATTAGGTGGAGAAGACGACGTATGAGACTTTCTCACCCGCCAGATTTTCTCAGGATGTCACGTGAGTATTACGAATCCCCATTAGATTTAATGTGAAATGAGTCAGCTAAATCTAACGGAATTAGAGAACAGTCCCCCTTATTCCTCCTGAGTGCAAATGTGTCACGAACTTGCAATCATTCCACTACTAAGTCGTGACTCTACCAACGAGAACATACCACTACATACGAGAGACATAGCAGAGTAATGATAACATCATTGTTTCGTATTCTTTTGCGGAATAAACAGGCTGAAAATCGAATAAATTTTCTATTACACAAAACCACATAACTTATTCAAATTAGGAGAGCACATAGAGTTATTTTACTCTAATTTCAGTTTTAAAGGGGTATTCGGAGCTAGCCCACGTCACACACATATTTTGTCTATTACATCAATTTTCCTTCTCACTTACAATACATTTCTCTCGCTTCACACACACGCATATATATATATATGTGTGTGTGTGTGTGATGACCTGCATAATTACTTTCTTTCCTTTATTTTAACTTTCTTCAACTTTTTCAGTAAACTGTATTTTAACACCTAAACAAATTTACAAACACCTTCCCTACTTACAAATTTACTCACCTTCCTGACGTATTTAAGCTCGCGCTAACCATTGTTCGCTCTCTTCTCTTCGCCTCTCTTTTTGTCATGCGACACATACTGTTTCGCACTCTTTTGTGATGTCTCTCCACAATGAAATATGTTTTACCAGTTATATGAAGATGCTTGCTATATATATGAAGAGCAACTTGTGTCGATAAGAACTGTAATACTTAAGAGCTAAGGTGAGCTGTAGTTTCTGGTTTTAGAATATAATGCTATTACAGATGCAGTCGTCAAAAAAGCTCAAGATTGAGATTTATGCAGTGAGTGAGAGTTATTATTGCACCAACTTACAGTAGATGAAACGGACTCGATTGGAGTTGCATGGATTCTGGATTTAGAATTAATTTTTCTAGCTGACGAACTTTGTTAGTTGTAACTTTTTATTATTAACTTCTTATTTCTGTTAATTTTCTTTTTATTTTGTTATCAGTCCAAACTTAATTTTCTTGTACCTTCCAAATTGAGATATTTTGGAATTATTGAATTAAATAAGAGAGTTTTCCAGTTATTTGCCTCCGGTGAGTGCATTATAGCTATTCGAAATAGTTAATAATACATTCTGAGGACATACAAAAGAACCTCATTTTAAAATGTAGAAAATATGAGTGAATCCCTCACTAGGAATAACCGGAGTAAAGGAAAATGAGACAAAATCTCAGTTTCGATACCTCAGCTTTTCTTAAAAAGTTTTTGAAAAATTTAATTTTAAATTTTATGATTAAATTCCTTAATTGTTATAAAAATATTTTCTAATGCCTAAAGTTTTTGAATGTTTATTAAAAAAAAATTACATTAAATGCATAGGAAATAACATAGTTTTATAATGTGAAAAATACCAATATTATGGAAGAAGTAGATTTTGAGGAAAATGCACCAGAATCTTAAGAAACCACATTTTGAGAAAAACACTAAAACAGATACATTTGTTTTCAATGGCGTGGCTTGCCTTCTTTTACAGTCTTAAAATTAAATTCCCTGTCTTTACCAATGTGACATTCTGATAAATAATTCATCTATGGAATTACCGAAGCCCCTATAATCTTAGTACCAAAGTCAAAAAATGCAAAATTTGAAGCCCTTTTAAAGTCTCAGTTACCTCAAGGTGCGTCAAGCCTAAGTAAGTCGATTAAAAATAATTGTACATAAAAGTTCTCTACATACTCAGAGCCCTTGTTTGTATTTTTCAAATATTTTAACTTGTATTCGTTTCAGTAGTTAAATAAAAAAAATAAACTAAAACAACTAAAATGTGACTCACCAAATGGAACTTTTTCGAACTAGTGCATTGTATCTTTAAGAACAAAAACATATTTTGTACATTTTAAAAATAACTAGACTTAAATTTTATTCCCATGAACCAGATACACCTTAAATATTTAAAGTATAAGAGTAAGAGAAGTTAACAGATCCAAATCACAAATCTAACCTCAGGCTACGGCGACAGACATTAAAGACAACGAGAAACACTCAAAATGCTTCTACCCTTTTAAGATCTGTTTCGTCTAGAATCTAGTTTTTGTCGGTCTCGTTAGAGTTTTATTTCTTCTGGCGAATTTCAAATAATGGCAAAAGTACTAACGGTAGTTGTTTTTAAAGTTAATGATGAAGAGTTTGAAAGAGACTTGAAGAGAGGAAGTTTGTAAGATCGGCATATATGTCTCTCATTTCTTGACGAAACATTTCGTGAAGGACTGTAAGCAAATTGGGTTGATATAATTTTTCTTTTAGTTAAGATGATTCTCGAAAAAATGTTCATCCGAGTTGTTTAATTTTTTCAACTTTGCGTTTTTATTAGTTTGGTGACATTTTATGTCCCGTTCTTGATTGAATCTGCACATACATAGTTAATGGATTAGATAATGGGATTTAACGCTCCGTGCATCTTGAAAAATTAATTGTATAAATTCAAACTCTACTTCAAAAGTTCTTTCAAATTCACTCAAAATGTGTAATCTTCTTTGGAAGTGAAACAAAAGTCTCATTCATTTTAAAATCACCATAGATTTCATTCTTTTCCTCATCGTATTTTTTAATTCTAGAGCGCATTTCTTCTTCTAGATTCCATTATTCCTTATCTGATATCTTTAGAGATTTCAACACGATATAATATGCGGATCTGTAATTGAAAAGAACATGAGATCATTTTACTTATCACCAGGTACATATTTTATATAAACATTTAACAAATAAATATTTTCAATTTGTATTTTTAAGAAAAAACATTTAACTGAACATTTTATATCCAAAATTCTACCACACAGTCCTTAAGTTTTTTTTTTTTTTTTACATTGTAAGAGCGAATTTTAACAACATTGTATTAGGAGAATCGCTTTTTTATTTTTACTTTATGCTTTTAAATCGTTATATAGTTAGCAGTTTTCTTCTCATTTTGCACCTTGCGACTTTCAGACATATATTATTATTATTATTATTAATTTACACAAGCAAAGTAATTACAATTTCTTATAACACAAGACCTATAGAATTGTTCAATCGCTGTTTGGCAACTTACCTTTTCGTGGAAAATGTAACAAAATTAAGCTACAATCTTGATGAAAACGTGTTTCTCTTATTCTATATCAAGTTATCAAAAATATTTGTACTCGGGTTGTAATCAATCTGCATGTTTCTTTACAATACATGAAAGGAATTTTAGTTTCGCTAACATACAAAAAATAATCTTTAATCAACAATTAAGCTTTAAAATAACTAAGTAAGTACCGATAAACATTTTAGAGATATTAAAATATTAAGAAGAAAGAAATATATTATTGAATATAATGTCTTATAGTATGACTTTTTAAAATTTTCCAATACTGTATCAGAACTGAAGAAGAAAATGGCGCAAAACACTCTAAAAATAATTACGAATAAAGAAAAAATACGACTAAAGAAAATAGAATAATCTTAGTGTAATTTAAAATGTTTAAAAAAATATAAGAAATTTTTATACTTTAATGTACTAAAAAACACATTGAAACCTATTTTGCAAATGCTCACCGTATTACGGTTATATGTACTTATTTGAAGGAGAAAAATCTCTTCATATAAGAAAATCTAACTGACTTAATAGGGTCGCTTAATAATTTGGAATAGCTAAAAAGTTGATAAAGGAGTTTATAAATTTAAATATTTTCTAGAAGATATGAAATCCGAGTATTATAATATTTTACTCGATGAAAAGCATTTACAAGTTAACCAAGTTTATGAAATGTAAAAACGAATCAATGAATACCCAATGAATACCTTTAATTTGAAAATATTTCACTTAAAACCAAATTAACTTTTAAACTCTTTAGATGAATTACAGCAATGTATGCAAAATGTTGAATAAATAAGGAAATGCAAGCTCTCTTTTAATCAGTGTAATTGATCATCATTTCAAATATCTGACTTCTTTCGTCAACCGCATTGACGTAATACATTAATTTACCCAATAACTAATTTTGTACCAAAATCTCAAGAATTTACTACCTTTATATGAATAAACCCTTTAAGTAGCTTTAAGCATTTCGTAATTATTTAAAATATTAAGTAAAGGTAAACTCAAATATCTAAGTCTTCCACCGTTTTAAAGTGACACAGTACCACCCTAAGAACTAACACTTATTAAAAATTAAAGAAGAAAATATTTCTATTCACCAAATTTGAAAACACGTAAAATATACATTTGAAGCAAACAAAAACTTTATTTCCAATCATACGATTATTTCAATTTTTAATTTTTTTCAAAATCTTTCAATCTTTTCAAATTCCTACTCCTACAAATTTTAATATTTTAAAATAATGTTTTTTCTCAATATTTAGAAGTGTTCTGATACAATTATGTGCATGGATGTAGCTGTATCTGCGTTGTTGATAATTTTACAATATTTTTTCTGTCAGACACTACAAAACACAGCAAGAAAACTGCTATATCTGATTTTGTGGATTTTCTTAAAGATATACAATTACTTAAATCATTTTTCCAAGTACACTATTATCAAACAAACTATGCAAGCTAAGCAGAAAAAATTTCAAAACATTTTACTCATTATTAAAAATCCTTCTCATTTTTAGTGCATGGCTATCATGAAAAATAAAAACTGAGAAAAAGTGGTTTAAAGTTTTGAAGGTCAAGCACACTATTAAGAAAATTTAAATAATTTGCTAAATAATGTAGCTGAAGCCTTGAAACTTTATTCGTATGTTTAGAAGGGCCATACAATTGAAATTAGGTAATCAATATTTTCCAAATTTTAGTCATTTTTAGAATATTATGTTCCCTTAAGGTATTAGATCATCACATAATTCGTTAATATCGCAAAAGGCTTGCAATGAAAAATATATTTATGAAACATGAGTAAAAAATTTTTCAACACGAGAAACTTTTCAATTAACCTATTTACAAGACTTCAATAATTATAATCTAATCTACATAAGTCACGTTTCCTCTCTTGGGATCGATTTTCAGTTCAAAAAGCATCACATAAAAATTCCAAACCGTTACTTGAAGGGAAAACTACGATTGACCCCATGTTATTCTATTTAATAATACCAGTGACAAATAACAAGTAAAACTTTAAGAAATTACAACGAATTTAAATAAATGATAGTAAATAACTTTAAATCTTTTTATGAAGTAAATGTAATGAAATTTATGTAAACAGCTTTTCAAAATATACCTGAAAAGCATTTCAGCATTTCAACGCACGTTATTAAATTAAAATCGTAATGTTGAAATTAAAATCGTAATGCCTTAGACATAAATAATTATACACAGAGTTAAAAAATATAATCTCGTAATTAATGAACTAATCAAATGAATTTTATCTCACACGGAGTCAATGATCAAAGAAGAGAGAGAAATTAAGTTTTCCCTAATTTTTCTGAGTTATTTACTATTTTTGTCCTGTATAAATACAAAATTAATATTTCAGTTAAATATTCGTAATTTTCTTAAGTTATTAAATGATATTGCTATATCAACAATAAAATTTTGATTCGTTTACATCAAAATTACATTAAAATAATGTATTACATTTTCAATGGTCTTAAAAAGGCATTGATGAAAGGAAATTAGAAAGTCAATTATTGGTTAGAGATATAAATCTAATGAAAGACCTTTTCAAGTAAATTGATATCTACTTGTGAAACAAAAAAAAATATATTATTGAATAGCGTACCCATCTCGTTTTATGTCGGGAAGACTGCTGCAGTTCGGAGATAAAATCATGATCTTCATGGACTTGGAATCTGTTTTAACATTCATGCTAAATAAGGAAGGGTGCAACGTTAAATACGTTTGATTCTGAAAAGCCTTTTGCATGGAGTGCAAGTTCTGAATGTAAGGTATGTCATCTCAAGTGTTTCACTACATTACCGTGGTTCAGATCCAAGGTTGTGCTGAGTAACAACGGGTGAAATAAGTTGAGTGCAATTTGGTCTTAAAAGTCTTATGTAGGTTCGCTTAGAGTGTAGATTCGGAAAGCACCATCTCAAGAGAGTCATTTATAGTACATTACCATAGTTCATATTTACGAATTATGTTGTCAATAACCCTTGTGAGACTCTAGTACGATACGAATTCAAATCTACCATTCAAGGAAATAAGATCAGTTAAGCGAGGATGAGACCTGTACAAGCAACAATATTTATAAGAACAGTAATGCTCTTTATTTATTCGGTACAGTATAATTTTAAGATATCGAATACAGTGTAACAAAAGGAAATTGACCAGAAGAAATATATTTTCACCAAAGAACGAGTAATCATAACTTAACTTATGTAGCATATTATATATGAAGAAGGTTTACAAAACTTTTCTTCTAATTTTAAAATTACTCTTATAACTGAATGATACAAAAATTGGAATCTTAGTTCAAAATTTTCTTTTTGATAGTATTGAACTAAAACAATTGAAGCTAATAATAATTTTGGATCGGGATACTTAAGGAGTTATCACTTTTAAACCTATAATAAAATATTGTTGATTTGGTAAGAGATGCTTAGTTGTGAAAATTTAAATAATAAGTGACACATTTTTAAATGAATAAAAATTCCAACTATTTTCTTTAAAAAAGTTAAATTTTAAATTCAAAATCCTTCAATATCATTGACAAATTACATTAGTCATAAAGAAGAAAACAGCATAATATTCTCATTTCTCATATAAATGAGTTTTTTTTTTCTTCTTAAAACAGTCACTGAATATTTATAAAGTAAGCCTTTAAATAACAGACCCTGAAATTGACTGTTAAATCTCCCAGTAAGATAGAAGTTTTTAATAAGGAAAGAAAAAACGTCGAGAAAAAAAAATTAATTCAAAAAACACATTGGAAAGTAAAGCTGATATCGTGAATAAAATAAACTATGAATTAAAGAACCTCGTTTCTGATTTTTTTCCCTTTGTCCTTCTGTAAAAGAGAGGCTTACGGGGGAGACTTGATAAAATAATATGAAAAAAATGACTAAGATCTTTGAATATAGCGAAATAATGATCTTGGCCTTTTTTTTTTCTTTCTATTTATCCATCACAATAGGCAGAATTTTCAAAGTGGAGGATGTCAGAAAACTCATTATCATTCAAAATACACGTCATCAAGTCATATGGAAGCGGAACTTTTCATAACGGAAAAGATCCTCTTGATAAAATGCTTGATAAATCACACTCAGTAGAGATTTTTTGTTTATTTAAAGAACTATATATTCCGCATTTCTTCCGAATTACTATTATTATTATTATTATTTGCACTTTAGCTTCCGTAATGAGTTTGAGTCTCATATGAAAAGCGAAATCAAAGCATTGGAGCTTTTTCTGTCTACATCGCAAAGTCTCAAAGAATATTTTCATTCATTAAATGACTGATTTGTCTTTCTTCACTGCAACAAGTTCAAAAGAGTAATTAGAGTCATGTGCCGTATTATTTGTTTGCGTTATTTAATAAGAAATATAAATTAATTCAGTTCATGGAGATCTAGAGTAAATTATCATAATTACTTTTAATTAATTTTCATCATCCTTCCAAATTAATTTTGGCCGCATTTCATTTGAGATGACTCTATGGTATTTATTATGGTAAAGTGAGACAATTTTATTTTCGAAGATGGGGATAATCTTCTGCCTTTAATGAGTAAAAAATGAATAAGTAAATTAAATCCTATGTTTTTATATATTTAAATTTAAATGCGAGAAATTAACAATGAACAATTTAATGAAAGATTTAGGATATTATGTCGCAAATTTTATATATATATATACACACACACACACATATATATATATATATACTCTATAACAAAAACACGACGCACCAAAAAGGAGTTGCCCGATTGTAATGAAATTTCGTATGCAAAGACATTTGGACCAAACATGCAAATGATTAAAATTTGGTGTCCAGTGAATGAATTGCGGGAGCTACAGCGCATAGGAACTGTGCACTCAGCTAAGAAACGATTCTCAATCTGATGGTCAAATTTTCTGTTGCATTGTGGTTTAGGATACTTTCAACGACTGAAAAAATGCCTCGCCGCCGGATTCGAGCTCATTGCTAGCAACTGTCAGAGTTTGAAAGAGATTATATCATTGGATTGAAAGTGGCAGGTTGGGAAAATCAGAGAATCACTCGTCATACGGGTCGAAACGATGTGGCGATTAGAAGATGCTGGCAAGAATGGAGGGACAGTGGCAGATTTCAGCGTCAGGACAGTAGCGGTCGACCTAGGGCCACAGCAGATCGGGAGGGCAGAGTGATTGTCCGATCAGCTGTTACAGCGTCTGATTCCTTTTGGCTGATTCCTTTTTTGACAACTCCTTTTTGGTGCGTCGTTTTTTTTCTCTCCATCTTTTTTTTTTTACTATACAGTGTATATGAGACTTTTAAATATGAGCATTAAATGGTTATTGATAAAAACTTTTTACATTATTGGTAACTTATATCGACAAACATAACTTAATAAAGGCTAAAATGTAAATCATTTTAATTAGGTTATGCGTTGACTTATCAACCCTTCAGTATTTTGATTTTAATAAAACGTTTGAATCGTTGTACTCGAAAAATTTTTACAGATTATGTATCAGAAAGAATTAATTAGTTTTCCATTTGCTGCAGAGACGACCCAATTAATTAATTATAATTCAGTGAAACATATTAGTAATAGAAGTACCAGTGATGTTCAATTTCCACTTTTTTGGCAGAAGTTTTATATGTAATTGTTTTTTGATCTAAAATTCATTGCACACAAACACTTTTCCTTCCTTCTAGTAATCGAAATTTCAATTTGTCGAACTCTTATTTCCAAAAAATAAACTATTTTCAAAAACACGTTCTTATAATTTTAAAGTATTATATGTAAATTAAATAATCTGTTGATTTATTAAGTAGTAAAACATTTTTATTTACCTATCAATGTCTATTGAAATTTTTTAAAAAGAGTGTCAATTCAAACACTTGATATAACATTTAAAAGGATTTTACAGCTCAAACATTCTTGTGCCAAAATACAGAAACACATGGAATAATATAACTATCCGTTTTTGAGATTTCTTGGTTGTGTAACTCTGATTGGCTGATTCCAGAGAGCTAGAAGCTCAGGAATTTGAGACCATGTTACTCGTGATTATATTTTAAAAATTTGACAGAGGAACTTCTGGATGTCAAGCTTAACGAGATTTACTATACTTCACTAGAGCTAAGATTAACCAGATCCATAAGAAACCGAATTTTATGCAACTATATTGCACTGTTAACAATAAAATATGAAAGCATTCGTACTTTTTAAAATTTAAATTTTCTCGCTGTTTAATAATGTTATATTTTCTCATCATGCTAATGCTTATATTTCACCTAAGCACGTAGCGAACGCATAAAACATATCCATTTCTACTGGCACACTGTAGAGAGTATTCATCTGTTGATCACATACAATATGAATATTTGAGTTCTATGTAACTAGTAATTTATACTATTTCTATTATATAAGAGGGAACTCTGATAGCAAAGACGAATTCGCTTAACGTACATTGCTCTGTTTGAATAATTCAACGCCAAATCCTAGTAAGGTTGATTGGCTGGAATTAACATTGGTCTGGAGCTATATGAGAGTTATTGCCGTGGAACCTCGCAATATTTGGTCAGGATTAAATGGGAAGGTCAACCCTTAAGCTCACTTTCCTAGCTTCTACATCATATTACACGAGAATTTGGTCAACATATTTAATTTTGCTTGTATTAAGATCGCTCTTGAGTAACATATTTTGTTTGTGATGACGATATTCGGAATTCTGAACGAAGTGAGCTTATAGGTATTTTTATATATATATATATATAGTAAACTTTAACTGGTACTTCAATTGCTAAACTTTTACGTGAAGACTTTGAAAAGCGAATTTAATTTAACGTACAGTAGCCTTCTTTCAAGGGTCATTGATGGAATTGGAACCCGAAACCATTACTCGACCAGTATTTCGATATCTTCTATGTTAGCAACTCTAATCACTGGACTACAACTTCTCATCATTGTGCGACGGAACTCTTTAATTTCCCCCTTTATCAAAAGGCGAAATTAAATCTACTCTAGCAACTTCGTCATCTTAATTCTCCAACTCATCCAAATCTCACATCAGATTCCACTTTTATTCTCAAAGAAGGCGTAAAATATGAAAATTTTCAATTCCTTACTAGAGAGATTCAGTTTGCCATACTTATGTTCGTAATTTCAACTGAATTGATTAAATCACGTCCTGCCTCCTTTGAACCTAGCTGTGAACGCATGTGATTGAGTAGATTCATTAAAACCCAGAGAGAGAAGGAGAGAGCTCGTTCGCGGGCTTCAGAGCTTAACACGAGTAATCTCACTTACCTCTGTATTTCCTCTCACCCTCCATGAAACTACTTTTCACAGCTTGTAACGTGGTTAGTGCTAGTGTTCCGATTGCTAGTGTCAACTTATACAATCCCCCCAGTGAATGTCGGGGCGTCATTTGAATCGTGCTATTGATTGCTCACTAACACAAGCTCATTTTAGAGCAGTTGATTAAGTAAGCCCCTTTTGATGCGTCTTTTAGATAGGATTCCCCTCCCGTTTTCATTTTCTCCTGAAAATTAGGGTGCTACTTCTTTGAGAAAGCCTGTCATGTTTGTGCATCACGTTATTATCGAGTGTTTGTAGAACAAAACACAGTGTGATACTATTGTGACTATCCAAATGAAACGATTTAGATTATAGAATGTAAAAAAGTGATACATTTTTTTTTCTTAGGAAAAAAAATTACGTAAGTCAACAGTTTATTTATATTTGTTTTCACATTTTCAGAGAAAATACATAATTACTTTCCAAGTGAAAAGTCTTAGAATCATTTATAGTAAAATTATAACAGCCTTTCCGTTTTCACGAATGAAAATTGTTTTCGAATTGCTCGGTTTATTTCCATTTGATACAGCATATTTAGAGAATGGTTAAATTATAAAGCAAATTAAAATTCTATTATGACTTATTAAAAACAAAGACTCATGATTATAGATAATTCATTGGAGAAATTCTGGATATTTTTAACAATAAAACCGTGTATATAATTGACAGGAATCAACATTAAGTTTATTTAAAAAGAATTCTGAATGTAAACGAATTAAATCTACGAAAGATAAATTTTTTACTCGCATAATTAGCTCCTACTGTTTATTTCTGTAAAAGTTCCTACCTAGTTGAATTCAATAAGAGAAATCACTCTATGAAGACGATTCAAAAAGTACCCATATTAGCCATGGGAAATAGAGAATCAGGTACATGAAATGGGAATGTGGTACTCACTGTATTTTTTTGTTCAGTGTGATAGTTTTTCTTTTTTCGAAGAAGTTCGTGAGCATCAAATCCTTCACATCCCAAAAAAAACTCATCGTTATAACTTTTCCGACCGATGAGACCTTCTTTCTAGGAGATACACCGGAAGTAACCTAGTGTTTTGATTGTTGCTTTGTTTCCGGTGAATAATGATCAACCCAGATATCATCAACAGTAACAACTAGAATCGACAGCAGTCAAATATTGATTGGATAGCAAACAGTTGCCAAATCAAAACTAATCTATGAATAAGTTCATCAGATGCGACGCACACCACGATAAAGATACCTTTCAGTATCAATGCCAATGTCATCTGTTCTTGACACCCCCCTTCTGCATTTTGTAGAAGTGTGGTCTAGCAAATGAAGGGGAGAAATGAACTCGAGACTCTTGAGTCTACCAAAATCTGTCGATCGAAGTAATCACATTACTATATGTTAATCCTAATAGGACTCAAAACACATCCAGAGTACTATGTATAAAGCACTACTTCACAGCTTGAGAAACTTCAGATTTTTTTTTAACGAACAGTTTCGTAAAAGCATCTTTCACACAAAGAAATTCCTAAGAAACAATGCTGAGTCATTTCATTATAATTCTTCTAACAATTAAAATAGATTGAGAAATCAATTTCTTAGGAGTATCTAAATTTTTAACTCAAAAATAGCTCCCATCTTACTAAAAATTCAAATGAAAAAAAAATGTCCAAAATAATTTCGTCTTGTACAAGTCACATTAGCACTAGCCTTTTACAAAAGCACTGTATTGCAGTACTTTTGTATAAGGAATTTTTAACACGCTGAGAATTATACTGTAATTTGATAACATCGATTATATCCATAGAAATTTATTTTTCTTCAAAGAAAAGGAAAAGAAACAGTACCACTGTCAAGATAGTTTTCTCCTTCCTTATCAGTGGTAGAAAATTATTTTAAGAAATTAAAACAGCTTTGTTAAAATAGTCTAGCTCCATTTAAGGACCTCCCAATACTAAGACGGGTCAATCAATATTGACTCACCGTCAATTATAAGTCAATTATTAATTCAGGATTCAAAATGTCTTAACAATGCTATTTAGCACCTCTTAAATCTTATGATGTACATTTTAAGTACAGAAAACAAACAAAATTTGGCAAATTGTGACGTTCGGCTATTCCCTTCATGAACCAATATGACATTTTGTAATTTGAATTGCGTAAGACTCAAACTCCTTTCTAACCAAATGAAAGTGATAAAGCAAATTAAATGAACATAGGAAATGTAATGAATTGAATTAATTGTAGTGATGTATAAGTGAAATAAATTTAAAAGAATAGATGGGAGACAGATGGTAACGAAAATCTGATAAATGCTTGTAAGTTAATTGGAGTGAATTATTGGATTTGATCGCTTCTAGCAATATTAATTTGAAAGCTTTATTGGTTCTAAAGTAATGGGAGCCGAATCTGTTATATCCAAGAAGTGTATCACTCGATGCGAGTGAGTTAGTGAGCTAAAACTTTATTATTTTATTCTACGTTAGGATTCGGGCGAATTAAGATAGATTCGAGAGACAGTAATCTTACATATTCTAGGAAAAGAGTTGAAAAATTGTATTGACCTTTTTTCTAACGTGTCTTCAGTTGGCAATAGACATGAAAAAGTGTATAGAACGCAATATTCACTTTCTCTCGAACACTTTATTTATTAACGGTGCTGAGTCCTACTCGTTACAGCGTTCTCGCTCTCTTTCTGATACAAATAAAAACATGGAACTCTTTCGACTCACGAAAGCGCCATCTAGTGGCGTGTACAAGTTGAATTTATGACCTTGTTGACTTAATTAAAATGCATGATGTCTATAGATTTAAATAATGAAAGACAGTTTTTACCAATTCACCGCTTAAAGACTGAATTTTGATGGTTCATCAGAATTTTTCATCTTGACTAAGAGCCATGAAAATGAAACGAATATATTCGATGCGAAGAAATTGAGCATTGAAAAGAAATTGAGCATTATTGATGAGATAAATATTCTCTCAGGTGAAATGCTCTTCAGGTGAGCATTATTAATGTGAATATAGGGAAGTATAAAACTCTATTTCACTCACACACACAAGCCTAACTTGCAATCTGTTTATGGGTTAAAAAGCGAGAGGTCTATTTGTAACTCCTTCCTTTCATTTTTTTACTGCAGTCATAATTAATCTTTAATAGATAATCGACAAGTCCATAATTAAAGAACGAGACGTCAGATCAATAGTTGCATAGTTTATTAATGTTCTTCAAGCCATGAATGTTTTCGTGCAGTATTTCTCTCCCTCTCATTTATCTTCAACGTGCTTGAATTACATTTTGTAATATTAATCAAAATTTACTCACTCGGGCTCGAGTAAGTTTTACCACTAGGGATGAGGGTTCGAGTGGGAAATATGAGATCTTCCTAAATGAATTCTCCACAACGGTTCTTTAATCAAAGTCAGTCTGCTACTGACAATCACTTGCAACACCACCATTTCTATTCTCCATCATTTATCGACTACTAACTCTAATATTCAATTCTACTTCGCGTATATGCATTTCTTCAAATATATTCATTATTTTTCTTAACTTCAATCTAATCTGCATTTATAACGTTTCATTTTATACGTAAGATGCTTTATTTTATGCAATTCAAAATAGGTTAGTTAAGAAAAAAATAACGAATAGGTCGACGTAAACATTGTCAAAAGTCGAGTGCAAATATCATTGTACACAATTATCTAAAACAAAACTAAGACAAACGTAATATTTTTAATGAAGTCCTCTCGCATTTCCCCCTTCACTAACCTCTTAGGGCTGTCTTATGACGTCATTTAAGTAACCTCTTTTGGAAAGTAAGCAGTGATTCATTTATAATAGATAAGAAATATTGAAGTGTAATGAATAAGACTGATATGATAGCGTTTATAAACTACGGAGAGTTTAATAGTATAGTAGTTATTTGAGAGAGGTAGATTGTAAAATTTTAAGATGTCAAAGCTAGATTTGGAATTTAGCTGATAAGAAGAAAAATATTATGTGATACGAAATAGTGTGAGTAATCACCTTTGAAGTAACATGAAATAGAAATTAGATTTCAAGTTAATTCGGAAATTTATGACTCGGTGACTCATAGGCAAATGTGAGATAGGTAATAATTTATAATATTAATGTTTATGCTCGAACGCATGTAGGAATCTGTTCCATATACATATTGGTATAGAGTATTTAAATAAAACCAATTTGATTTCATTAATTGCCTGATTATTTAATTTGAGATTGAAATTTACTTAATTGTGAGGGCGCAATTAAAGAGCAGAATTAAAGCTAGAGAAATTTGCACGCTTAGTATGAATTAAATACAAGACATAAAAATTGTACTACGAGATAATATTTATGATCTGATATAATTATTATCATTTTTCTAGAGCACAAGTTTTCAGGAGCGCGAATTTTCTCATATTTAATAGGGAAATATTTTCTGCTATGTACTAAAAATATACATAGTTTCAAGACTATATACATCTAAATTATGCATCACAGAAAATTCAGTTTCTTTTTGAAATATTTTTTAAAAAAATATCCATAAGTTCGCATAAAATGTATGCAATCATTAGAATAATTTAAATATAAAAGGCTTTCCTCGTTTAAACAGTTTATCATGTTTTATTCAATATATTATTAACTAAATTTGAGTAAATTTTACTATCAAAGTAAATTTTAAAAATATCGGAGAAACTTTAGTAACCACCGAAATAATGTTCGTTATTTAAAAGGACTGCTCTACACGCCCCAAACAGTTTTAAGATCGCCGTAATCTCCAACGTCCAAAATATTTTTAATTAAATTGGCCATCTGCTAAGTTCATTACGACGTTCATGTTAAGTAAATTATGTCGCTTAAATAATAATATTCCTAAGCCACAGCCACTTTTCTTCAAAGGGATAGTTTTCCACTGATATGTCAAGGCTCAATTAGTCCAATGTATGAGCAGGAACCTCGTGCAATAAAAAAAAAACTGATATCGTTAAAATTATGCAAATCAATCATTCCCTTGTGGTACTTCTCTCTCAATGGCTAAATATTTTCGTTGGTGATTGTCGTGGCGCGCAGAAACACAAAAAAGATGTACTTATCTTTTTGTGTTTCGCCATTCATTAACAGCAGGTGTTGAAGAATAATGCTTGTAATTCCAGCAATTATAGAGTTTGGAGTAGCTCTTATTTTGTTTCCCCAACCCAGTCATCTTTTGATTTATGTATATCGTAAATGAAAAGCGCACTCTGTTCCTTTGCGTGTAATTAAGGTTTATGTCCTCAACTTTTAAACACTTCTATTGTTTCCGCGAAACCGTAAGATAATGTCGTCAATGTTCCGACGCGGACTAAAAATTCGGGGCACAATTTTAATCTCTTTTTCTTGGAGTATATTTTGCAAATGGGTTTGGTCGTATTAGAGAGCTTTCAAAAAGAAGTTTTTTCTGGATACAATACAGAAAGTTAGAAGAGGAAGACCATCACATTAAGTCTTATAGAGGCAAGTCTGGCAAATACATGAATATTTTTTTTCTTTCTTAAAACAAAGGTATGCGTTCTTACAACAACAATTTTGAGAACTTGCATTTTTTTAGACTGCATAAATATTTGAGATAAATTTGTTGAGAGCATAAGACATCACAGCGTGACTAGAGTATTATCCATAAGACTTATTTTGGTATAATGTCTCGACTTCTGAAAAAGTATTAAAAATTTTAGAAAGAACAATATACCGATAATTTTGCTATGTTATATTTGTATAAAATTTCAATACACTTCAATGTTTATTAAAGTATCGTGTAAAATATTTTTACAACACAATGCTTAGTATATATTGAATGAAAATATTTAAAGAAACAAACTGACATAATTGGGATTAATGTTATTAAGACGGAATCAAAAGCACAGATTACAGTTAGGAAATAACCACCATAATATTATCAATATACAATAATAAATTATGTACATAATTATTTTTAAGCAGTAGATTCGTTTCGGTAAAAATTGTTAAAAATTTTCAAAAAAGATGCAATTTGTTTAGTAGAAAAGTTGGATATTTTCCAAGTTGTCCAAAAACCGCATGAATGTTTACATATATATATATATATATCAGTAACGCATTATAATATGTTTATATTTAAAATTATACATTTTACATTTTAACATTTATATAGTTGATACAGTGCATTTTTTTAACATTAATAGCAAATTCACACATGTTTCAACTAATAACTGAAATAAAATTAGGAACACACTCTTACACATTGTCTTTAAAAAAGAAGGAAACTTTATAATAAAATTACCGTAATTAATATTAATTAATTTTTCTTCACATCTCTCTGACAGTAAACGCATTTGCTTGGTGAGATGTGAATGTTTGTCCTCACTAGAATGATTTACTAAGCCCGCTAAGCTTTGAGGAAATGAATATTTCCCCCCGGTAATGACGTTTAGAGAACATGAATTGCTTTTTGAAATTTTTTGCGATGTTGACGATGTTTTTAAATCAGAAAATCTATAATTTTATTTTATGCTTTTGGTTTTGAAAGTTCCTGATATAATTCTTGGCATCCAGCAAATTAAATCCTTATTTGGAATCTTATGACGAGTTCTACGTTTGAGTTAATGTTTAAAAATGATTTTCCACAAACTTTCTCGAAATTTAAGGCCATCAAATCAAACTTGTAGTTAATTGATAAATTTCGCCCAAATCATTCTTATGATTATTATGGTCATGAGTATTATGGGCCTCTGTTATTAGGTTATTCAAATCACCCACATATCGGGTATATCAATTAACTCATCGATGTATTTGGTGTACCTATCCTCAAAACCTTTTCCAAAATATTCAAGAGACAAAGTTAAAATTCCGGAAGATTCTATCAATACTTGTGGCATTGATAAATAACCATTGATTGTGGCATTTGTATTTGATAAATAACCATATATCCTCAGTTTAGAATCAATACTTATTAAGTTACCAAGAAGAAATTGGTACATTTACATAGTTGATCCTTAATGATAAATTCACAAATAAAAACAATGGGAAATAAGTTCTTAATCAATCGGATGCAGTAATAAGGTGGTACTCAAAATTTAATACTATATATATATATATATATATATATGATTTTCCAACTAATTATCAAAGAACTGATTTTATTTTACAATGTACTGTAAAACCAGTTCCTCAGTTACTCTATAGATGGCACCACAAATCCGCGTCATGTGATAGCTCATGCAACTCCACCTATTCCAGAACAAAACTGAGCGACATTTCGTTCTCGCTCACTTTCCTTCACTTCCCGTTTCTCTTCTCCTTCGCATTACCCGCGTCGGAAGTAAACTCCGAACGCCAGAGCGCTTTCTCATCCCCATCGCCGATATGGGATAAGATCAATTAGGTCGCCATCTATTCATCTCAGAAGAATTGTTTACTCCTAATAGAGATAACCTGTATATAGATTAACGTATAAATATTCCCCTTCTCTATCTCAACATTTAATAAACGAAGTAAAATAAGTGGGGCCTCATCATTGAATTCCTACGAATCCGGTAATGGAATTACTCCCCAAGACAAACCAACCCTTTCCGTGAGAGCAAACAAGTGTAGATTCGGAATGTACAATCTCATCACCCCCGTTCTACATATATATATATATATATGTGTGTGTATGTATATATGTATAATTCAACTACTACCTGCTGTAATACTTAAATATCAAAATTAAAATGAAATTGAATTGAATTGGAGGCTTTTGATGAATCAAAAAATTACCGTTGTCAACTATTTCTTAAAGCGAGAATATTTCACATATAAAAAAGTTACCAATTGGAATTCCCCCATATGTGATATCCTTGGTTCATTATATATAATGATACTGATACTTTTCTCGTACTTTGTATGATGCTAAGGGACTTATGCTTGTAGTTATTAATATCAATGATTCGCTTAAATTTACCACAAAAATTCTCATTTTAAATTTAACGATAAATACCACAGAAAAATAAACATTTTTAGCAATTTCTTTTATATATATTCAAAAATATTACAACACAGCAAAGGCATAATTAAATGTATTTTTCCGCATGAAAATGAAATTTGGTAAAGGTAATAAATGTGTTTAAATTTTGTATTTGCACATTGACTTTCATTTGACCTTAGAGAACGATAACATACCTTGGGAATATTTTTCTGTGAATTAGACAAAACTAATATTTGCTAGTCCATGCCTTAATTTACGGAAATTCAGTGTTTAGTAAGAAACTTTGATTCTATATTTTTTTTCAAAAAAAAAATAGACGTATGTAATTGTTGACAAAGCGACAATATTTGCCTACTTTTGGTATTATTTGAGTTAAAAGGGAAAAAAATAATGTAAATACCTCCTATATTTAATTAGATACCATAGTTTATAAAATCTTTTTTTTTTGTACATAAAGCTTCTTACTTTTGAAAATTTAAGTGGATTCGGCTCAAGCAACATACTTCTTAATGCTAGAATAAAAACTAAGCATTCAATAAAATTGAACAGTTAAAATATGTAAATGAAGTGAGTTTGTACCAAACAAACATTATCTCAAAAGACTTTGAAACATTTATTACCCAGATTTTTATTGAGAGCAATCAAAATAATTTACAAAATGTTATGTACACCATGTATAACACAAGCGGTAAAATAGATATACAAGGAATGTTTACAATTTAAACCCGGAAATAATGGAGTTCAAAACCCTTTTCAATTGCAGCTGCGTCAAACAAGAGAATGCATTTAACGCTTAAAGTAATTTATTCTATTCATAGCTGATGAACATCCAAACGGCCTAGCTGTTAACTTGTCGATAAGTAAAGTCGAAAGCTGTGAGCTATCTGACAACGATTCTCTGGTAGTTTGCACGGCTCAGAACGCTGGCTTATTTTGATGGAAAGAACGCTCAATATAACCAGTTTATTGCTTTAAGAAACGTATACGAACCGAATGTTAGTTGTGCAGTTTCTGTGGGAAAAGAACACTTGATGGCAAATAAATTTAATAAAATAACAGAAAAGGGTGATATATGTAATTAGAGTGAATAATGATGTTAATTTTAACTCAGAATTCTTATTTGTATTTTTAATTTGGGTGAAAAATATTTTTTGCAACATTTTCAGCAAAGATTGTATCAATTATGGGAATTTGTGACGGTTAAGTTTATTTCGTTCTATTGCATAATAAGCTGTTCAGAGATGGAAAAATAATCTTGATTTAGTTTAACAATTTTATGATAGAAAATGTTTAGATGATTTGAGTTTTTTGTTGCTGAGATTAGTGAATTTTTATAAAAAGTTCATTGAGAAGATAAGGCTACAGCATAAATATGAGTGGGCATATTGCTCTAAAAGTTTTGGCTTAAATTATACAATCTTTTTGTATTTCCATAATGTTTATGTAAGAATTTCGGATATTTTTTTATGTCAGCGTCTTTAGTTAACAGAAGCTAATTTTCAAATGCTTCTTACCCAACAACTTATTGGTAGCTTTTGAAGATTAGAGTCCTATGATCTAATAAATAATCAAAAGCCCCAAATTCTCCAGATCGAAATGCACCCTCGACACCAAGGGGACCATAAAAAATTAAATTGATACATTTTTTCGTTATTTTCTGTTTCGAATAATGCATATGCATACATTGCTTTCACTTTTCTTAAGAAACTACAAAAAGGAACGATTAAAGTTAAATTTCCTGATCCTAACTTTCAACGTGACTCATTTATACCTAAACGAAAATAATAATAAAAAAAAAAACATTTAATACATTCATTTCCGTCAATACTATAAAATGAATGAAGGAAAGAGAAATTTTTAGCTCTTAAAAATTAAGACTTTCTTTCAGAAGCAAGAAAAATTTTAAACTTCGAAAGAAGTTTTAAATTATTTCTTCTCATATTGCTTTCACATAAAAATATGTTAAATTGGTGATGTTGATACAATTATAAGTGATGATGCTGACGACTTCTGATACAAATAATAGCGCAGTCGTATGATCTAATAAATAAATCTTAATTGCAACCTATCTGGTTTAGTAAGGAACAATATCTCAGAAATGCAACCATTTTATTTTATGTTTCTTTTTGAACATAAAAATAAGAAAGCTTCAATTAATAAACATATATCCATATTTATTTCTAAAGCAATTGTAATTTTATTGCTTAAATTTTAAAATACTTTATATTCTCTTTATAAAGTAAAATATCATATTACTAGTTAAGCTGAAATTTTTTCAATTGATCCCTCTTTTTAGATATCAGAACAATTAAGCTGTAAATATACGTTGGGATGTTGTAAAGTTTTAATTATTACTAAGAATAACCTAGATAATATTGTGAATTACAACTGTTAATGTAGATTTGTTTGGTTTCAAGAAGTGGTAGATTGAAGTAATCCGCTATATGGAAAAGATAGAGTTCAATCTGCTGAATTCAATTCATCAATGACGGCCTTCGAAAGGTCAGGAAACACTGGGAGAAATGTATAACTCAGGATGATGATACGCTTTGGAGAATCCTTACGAATAACAAATAAAAATCAAGTTTTTATCTACATTATTTTTGGTAATAATGAAATATTTACGATAACCCGAGATAATAATTAAAAAAAATTTGATACTGTGAACTACTTCAATCAACGGCTTTCTGGGACCAAACAAATCAACATTAATAGCGGCATTTTAAAACATTATGTAGAAAAGAATCATTTAATAGGCGAAATAAATTTTATCCAAGAATCTCTTAGTTATTTCTTAGGAATAATTAAGACTTTACGATACCTCTCGAAAATATACCTTATCATTACGAAACTTAGTACTATATTTCGGAATTTTTCTTATGGTACCGGAAGTATTTCTTACGTTGTTTATGTTTCAACCGTGGCGCAGGAGTCTTTAGAATGTGGCGTCATGGTTATTTGGTTGCTTTGAATGAAAAATATGTGATACCTAGATACCTATTTACACTATTTTTATTACGGCCAATTTAAAATATTAATGTTGATATTTACAAAATAAAGTGCTTGTCGCACTTTCACTTTCTACGCATTTTAGGGTGCTCGTCGCACCCTAAAAAAGTATTGCAAAGTCCTTAGACGCGACGTTCGAGTAGAACATTTTGTAGAACTCTGAATGTCTCTTCTCTTTGGAAATTTTAGGTCTAATGCAATTGACCATGCCTCTTCCAAAACCATGGGACATATTCCTTTGTTTTGGTTGAATAAATGAAAGTGATAAAACAGTTATTGGTCCTGAGCTCTCTGAACGGCGCAGGAAATGACACCTGCTAAACTGTACACTTGATGTGTGGGTATTCTCTGTTCCCAGGAGAATCGGACTCTATTAGGTCAAAGTTCATGAGAAACAGAAATGTTGTTCACCCTTTCTCATGAGTCCAGATGTCTTTCATGAGGACCTTGTCCGGATGTAAGGGAGACCACTAACGAACTTGCTAAGTATGGTTGCCGCATACTCCCCTTCCAGTATCATCGTGACGATACGAAATAATCAGGGAAGTGAACTTCACGTCTGGGTCACCATTGTAACGTCATGGTTATTTAGTTGCGTTGAATGAAAAATATGTGATACTTAGATAATGATTTATATTATTTTTATTTCGGTTAATTCAAATACTTAAGTTGATGTTTACAAAATAAAGTACTTCCCGCACTTCCACTTTCTGTGCATTTTTGGGGGGGGGGTGGAGTAGGCAGCAACTTTCTTGTACAACAAAGCCAGAAATTAAAATGTCTTACTAACTAGCCCGAATAGGACGTTCTCTTTAGCTTAGTTGGTTAAGGCATGACAAAAAGCGACCGATCAACTTTTCTTCGGACCCACTGGTCCAGGGTTCGAAACAACGTCAACACTCCAAAGCCAAGGTCAACAATACTCCCTCCTCGGAATGGGAAACCACCGGCAGCCAAAAGACTTTATAATTGGTAGGACCTTTTTAAATGATATGCATTTGCCTGATTAATAACTTATAATTTTCTTAGTACAAGACGAATAAATATTTTTGTACACGATAACTGTTTATTTTCATTATAGCTTACGATAATGTTTTCAACAGGAGAAGTGTATCACAATTATAACATTTCTTTTTTATGCATAATTCTTTAGTTATGAATCCCTTTTCCGAATAACAATAACACATCAATCAATAACTCCCGAGACTAACCCAGAGATGGCGCTCGTAGTAAACCAGTAACCAGGTCTTTCTAGAGTACTAACCTTTGCTTGAAACGTGTCAAAATTTTAAGTCGATCGGACCAGAAACAGCTGAGTTATCGAGGTTGGAGTAAAGTCGTTTTGTAGTTTGTTTAAGAAATGGAAAAAACCGAGTTTCGTGTTCTGATAAAACATTGTTTTTTAATGGGTAAAAACACCGTGCAAGCGAAACAATGGATTGAAAAATGTTACCCGGACTCTTGTCCATCAAAAGCAACGATTTGTCGGTGGTTTGCCGAGTTTAAACGTGGTCGTACCGACACAAATGACGCGGAACGCTCGGGTAGACCTGTGGAAGCCGTTACACCGGAAAATGAGAGTGAAGTGACAAAAATTATTATGAAAGATCGTAAAGTGAAGCTCCGTGAGATTGCTGAGATGACACAGATATCATATGGAAGTGTATTTACTGAAAAAGGTTTTTTGAAGTGAAGTGAAAAAGGTTTTTTCCAAGTGGGTGCCGCGATTGCTTTCGATGGAACAAAAACAGCAACGAGTCGATGATTCAGAAAGCTGTTTATCGCTATTTACTCGCAACAAAAAAGATTTCTTGCGTCGTTACGTGACCATGGACGAAACATGGATACATCACTACACTCCAGAGTCGAAGCGGCAGTGGCGCACAGCTGGCGAAAGCCGTCCGAAGCGTCCGAAAACGCAGCAGTCAGCTGGCAAAGTCATGGCGTCAGTTTTTTGGGATACGCATTGCGTGATTTTCATTGACTACCTCGAAAAAGGTAAATCGATCAACAGTGATTATTATATTGACTTGCTGGTGCGTTTGAAGGAGGAAATCGCAAAAAAACGACC